>JAACNH010005377.1:0-20483 GCA_019447015.1 Hymenochirus boettgeri
CCGTATTATATTGATAAAGATCTCTGTATCATATTGATAAAGATCTCCGTATCATATTGATAAAGATCTCTGTGTTATATGGATAAAGATCTCCATATCATATTGATAAAGATCTCCGTAATCCGTGTTATATGATAAAGATCTCAGTATCATATTGATAAGATCTCCGGATCATATGATAAAGATCTCCGTATTAGATTGATAAGATCTCCGTATTCATAATTGATAAAGATCTCCTGTATCTATTGATAAGAATCTCTGTATGTATTTGATAAAGATCTCTCGTATCAAATGATAAGATCTCCGTATCATCGTATCATATGATAAGATCTCCGTATCATATTAATAAAGATCTCCGTATTATATTATTAACGAGACTCATTATCTATTGATAAAGATCTCCGTATTATATTGATAAAGATCTCCGTATTATATTGATAAAGATCTCATATTATATTGATAAAGATCTCTGTATTATATTGCTAAATCTCTGTATTATATTGATAAAGATCTCCGTATCATATTGATAAAGATCTCCGTATCATATTGCTAAAGATCTCTGTATTTATTGATAAAGATCTCCGTATTATATTGATAAATCTCAGTATTATATTGATAAAGATCTCTGTATTATATTTGCTAAAGATCTCTGTATTATATTGATAAAGATCTCCGTATCATATTGATAAAGATCTCCGTATCATATTGATAAAGATCTCAGTATCATATTGATAAAGATCTCCGTATTATATGGATAAAGATCTCTGTATTATATTGATAAAGATCTCCGTATCATATTGATAAAGATCTCCGTATCATATTGCTAAAGATCTCTGTATTATATTGATAAGATCTCTGTATATAATTGATAAGATCTCCGTTTATATTGATAAAGTCTCCGTATTATATGTGATAAAGATCTCATATTATATTGATAAAGATCTCTGTATTATATTGATAAAGATCTCTGTATTATATTGATAAAGATCTCCGTATTATATTGATAAAGATCTCCGTATTATATTGATAAAGATCTCAGTATCATATTGCTAAAGATCTCTGTATTATATTGATAAAGATCTCAGTATCATATTGATAAAGATCTCTGTATCATATTGATAAAGATCTCAGTATCATATTGCTAAAATCTCTGTATTATATTGATAAGATCTCCGTATTATATTGATAAGATCTCCGTATTATATTGATAAAGATCTCAGTATCATATTGATAAATCTCCGTATTATATTGATAAAGATCTCAGTATCATATTGATAAAGATCTCTGTATTATATTGATAAAGATCTCAGTTCATATTTGATAAGATCTCAGTATCATATTGATAAGAGATCTCCGTATTATATTGATAGATCTTGTATAATTGATAAAGATCTCCGTATCATATTGATAAAAGATCTCAGTATTTGATAAGAGATCTCCGTATTATATTGATAAGGATCTCTGTATTATATTGATAAAGATCTCTGTATCATATTGATAAAGATCTCCGTATTATATGGATAAAGATCTCAGTATCAATATTGATAAAGCTCTCCATATTATATTGATAAAGATCTCAGTATCATATTGATAAAGATCTCCTTATCATATTGATAAAGATCTCTGTATCATATTGATAAAGATCTCCGTGTTATATGGATAAAGATCTCCGTATCATATTGATAAAGATCTCCGTATCATATTGATAAAGATCTCAGTATCATATTGATAAAGATCTCCGTATTATATGGATAAAGATCTCAGTATCATATTGATAAGCTCTCCATATTATATTGATAAGATCTCAGTATCATATTGATAAAGATCTCCGTATCATATTGATAAAGATCTCCCGTATCATATTGATAAAGATCTCCGTGTATATGGATAAAGATCTCTGTATTATATGATAAGATTCTCCGTATCATATTGATAAAGACTCTGTATCTATTGATAAAGATCTCTGTATATATTGATAAGATCTCCGTATTCACATTATATGATAAGATCTCCGTATCATATTGATAAAGATCTCTGTACATATTATAAAGATCTCTGTATTATATTGATAAGATCTCCGTATCATATTGATAAAGATCTCTGTATCATATTGATAAAGATCTCCGTATTATATTGATAAAGATCGCTGTATTATATTGATAAGATCGCTGTATTATATTGATAAAGATCTCAGTATTATATTGATAAAGACTCCGTATTATATGATAAAGATCTCCGTATTATATTGATAAAGATCTCCGTATCATATTGATAAAGATCTCTGTATCATCGTATCATATTGATAAAGATCTCCGTATCATATTGATAAAGATCTCCTGTATTATATTGATAAAGATCTCTGTATCATATTGATAAAGATCTCCGTATCATATTGATAAAGATCTCTTGTTATATGGATAAGATCTCCATATCATATTGATAAAGATCTCCGTATCATATTGATAAAGATCTCAGTATCATATTGATAAGATCTCTGTATTGTATTGATAAAGATCTCCGTATCAAAATGATAAAGATCTCCGTATTATTGATAAAGATCTCCGTATATATTATTAAAGATCTCAGTATCATATTGATAAAGATCTCCGTATTATATTGATAAGATCTCCATTTATATTGATAAAGATCTCAGTATCATATTGCTAAAGATTCTCTGTATTATATTTGATAAAGATATCCGTATTATATTGATAAAGATCTCCGTATTATATTGAAAAGATCTCAGTATCATATTGATAAAATCTCCGTATTATATTGATAAAGATCTCCGTATTATATGATAAGATCTCAGTATCATATTGATAAAGATCGTATTATATTGATAAAGATCTCAGTATCATTTGATAAAGATCTCAGTATCATATTGATAAGATCTCCGTATTAATTGATAAGGATCTCTGTATTATATTGATAAAGATCTCCGTTCATATTGATAAAGATCTCAGTATCATATTGATAAAGATCTCCGTATTATATGGATAAGATCTCAGTATCATATTGATAAAGCTTCCATATTATATTGATAAAGATCTCAGTACATATTGATAAAGATCTCCGTATCATATTGATAAAGATCTCCGTATCATATTGATAAAGATCTCCGTGTTATATGGATAAAGATCTCCGTATCATATTGATAAAGATCTCCGTATCATATTGATAAAGATCTGTTGTATCATATTGATAATACTTGCGTATTGGTATAATAGACATTTTACTTGCATATTCGATAATTCGATATTTACTCGCGTATTGGTATAATAGACATTTTACTGCATATTCGATAATTCGATATTTAACTCGAGTATTGGTATAATAACATTTTACTCGCAGATTCGATAAATTCGATATTTACTCGTGTATTGGTATATAGACATTTTACCGAATTCGATATTCGATATTTATTCGTCGTATTGGTATAATAGACATTTTACTCGCAGATTCGATAATACGATATTAACTAGCATATTGGTATAATAGACATTTTACTCGAACATCCGTTAATTATCGAAAGTCTGGAAAATATCGAAAATCCAAGGAATCCGGGTCCGGGATAGTTCGAGAAGTCTGAGTCCGTTCGAACTCTAATAGTTCCGCTCAAACTCGGATCTATCTCTAGTATAAAGCTAAATAAAGGCAAATTTACTTCTTAAGCTAGGTACACACAGCAACGATTTCTGAAAGATGACAAACAATCTGCAAGATCCTGTCTGCCATCTTTCAAGATCTGCATACACACAGTCCCGAGCGTTCTCCCTATAGGGAAACGCTCGGGACGTGTGTTTCCATCGGCCGCGCTAGACTCCCTATGGAGTCTAGCGCGGCCGATGGAAATTTTCGGCCTTTCCCGAACGAGCGTACGGCCGACCCGATCGTTTGCGGCCGCGCGCTCGTTCGGGAAACGAACGTACACACAGTAACGATAAAGCCCCGATACCGTCGGATCCGACGTATCGGGCTTTATCGTTACTGTGTGTACCCAGCTTTAGACAACAAGACCTGTAAATTTTCGCTGAGAATTCTCATTCAAGCTTCTCATCCTATCTACATTTAAATCCCTTCTACACACAAACAAGAAGAAATAAATTTAAATGTCATGTATTTACAGTCCATTTTTTTTAAAATAAATTTTGAGTTAATTACCTGCCAAACCTGCTCTGTTAGTATGCAATTCAGACAAACCATTTATTATATCCTGCCTTCCTGAAAGAAGTGTTAGGATAATAAAACCGTGCTGTCCTATACCCATTATTTTGTCAATTGGGGTAGGTACTTTTTAGCAGTTATTTTTTTGCTCGGTATAGAAAGGGCTTGCTTTGTATGTTGTCCTTTTTTTTGTCTAGTAATTAGTCATGGACATAGAATACTGAAAGTTGCAGCATAATTGTCAGCACCAGGGCAAAATACAAGATGACAAATATTTTTCCTCTTAGCCTTTCAGAGATTTGGCCTCTGTGAGTCAATGATTTTCCTTGGATAGGATGGATCAGATAAATGCTGCAATATTCTCTTTTCCCTTCTATAGTCTATACATCCCTACTCTAATTAAGATTGGTATGGGAGAGCCCTTTATAACATTAAAAAAAACAATTCTTTTAACATTGATTTATTAAGTATGTCTGTGTATGTACTGTATGTATGTGTAAGCACATTATGCATTTAGGGATGGTGTGTTATATGTGTGTCCTTTCTTACAGTTGCCGATTATCCAGATAAACAGCCATGCTGACACCTTCCTATTTCACCCTCTTCAGTTCCCCAAACACCCCTCCCCTCTAATAGGTGGGGTTGTGCACACCCATGGTAGGTAAGGAGGCAGGTCAATTGAGTGGATGTCATTGGTTGTATGTAAGAAAAGGAGGTAGGATTTTCAGGAGGTATGTCTTACCTCCTAGAAATTTTATGTCATTATTTAGGGTCAATTTCCCCTTTAGTTTAGCTTTAGTCCCAGGATGATCTTTTAGTTGCTCACTTACCAGCCTTTGATGGCAACAGATCCTTTTGATTTTAACAGCCATTTGTGACAAAGCTTAAAATTAAAATCTGGGCAGAAGAAGGAGAAATATGGTTAATCCATTTGTGTTAGTATATTAATAAACAACGCGTTTTCTGTGCATATGGAACAAAGTGTAACAGATCTGTCTCAGAATGTGGCATATTTATGTTATTCTAAAGACAATCTCCGAGAGGGGCACGTAGGGAGTAGGGACCAAACAGTAAGGGTGGAATAATTAACAACTGCAGTACATTGATTCTATTTGTGATCTGATCACATCTGCAGATAGAATGTAGTAATAAACATTACATACTGGACTGTTTGATCCACACATGCTAACCCAACTGTGCAGCCAGACTGTCAATCATGGAGACACCACCTTGAAACCAATTCTCCTGACCGTCTTGTGGTTCCCAATGAGATGACAATATTGACTAACGAGAATGACTAATAATAAAGGAGATAATAAATAACACATTCAGTGATTCCCCGTGTTATAGGATGCAAATTGCTGCATTTTTATCTTTGGAATAATATCAGTTCCTATAATATGTATGTTTGTGGTGCTGCCCTGCTTTTCTTCCCAGCTCCTTTTCTGTGGCTGTGAGGCAGATCTTTATTTGGCACCAGCCCCATAGACTTATTTCTAAAGGCCCATTAACATCGCCAATTTTACATCACCGCAAAACAATCGCATTGTGGCGATATAGGCCATATTTATAAAAGAGCGAAAAGTGGTGAAAAGTTTTCGCGTTCGCTTTTCGCATGGTTTTTCGCCAAAAAGACAGTTAACGCTATTTATAAAGGTAGCGTTAACGAATGGCGAAACCGTTTCCGCGAGCTATCGCTAAAAACCCTTTTCGCCTTACTTCCGCCATACATCGCACTGGTAATTTTAGCGAAAGGCATAACGCGATTTATAAAGAGCGAAAAGTGGTTTTTTGCGTTAAAAGAGCGAAAGATTAGCGCGACCCTGAAGGTGGTGAAAAGTCATTGTTTGAGCGAAAAGGCATGTTTAGAGCCTGTCTGTTTGGGAAAAGCGAACGCGCATTAGAAAGGCGACCCGCGCATTATACTGTAATATATGCCTTGAAAAGGCGAACGCGCATTAGAAAGGCGACCACCATTATACTGTAATATGCCTTGAAAAGGCGAACGCGCATAGAAGGTGAACGTGCATTAGAAGGGTGAATTCAAAAGAGAATTAATTGTATTCCAATTGAGAAATTCTAAAAAGATTGACTATAAGACATGCTGACTTGTTGGTAATGTGAGGTTGCCATTTTGAACTTGACATCATTTCCTAGTGGGCTTTTCTGGTTTCGAATGGTTTTCGCAATGCAGTCTTCTTAATGCGTTAAGTTTTCGCTGCGATACTTTTCGCTCTTTATCGCGCCTGTTCACCTTTTTTCAGATGCGAAGTGATGAGAAGTGTGTTTTTTTTTTTTTCGCTTTTTTATAAATAAGGCGAAACAAAGCCCCAAATGGCCTATTTCGCTGCGATGTACTGCGCTAATTATTTGGCAAAAAAGACAATCTTTATAAATATGGCCCATAGTTGCGTTATTGCGGCTGTATTTATAAAGCTGATTGTTTTTGCGATGTGCAGTGATACTGTTTTCTCTTTTTGCAGCAATAATGTACTAAATGGTGTGAAAAGAGCAAAATGGCGGCGAGGGTAGTGATGCTGGAGCGGGGTCCCTGCGCGGGTCATATATTAACCAATCATATTTTAATAAAATATTAAATTAAGATTGGTTACTATGTGACCATATGATGGCTAGGATTGAATATGAAGCAATCACAATTGGATTTGGTCCTTCAGTAATATATAAAGAGGGGCAAACCTGCGTGATGTCATCTGAGTGATGACAAAGAAAGTAGACTTCGGGATCAAGATGCCGTTGGTAGTGGCAGCGACAATGGCAACGTGGATGACAGTGGGGCGACGGCGATGTCACTGGTGGCCGCGTGGACATCACCCGGCATTGGCAGAGTTGGACCAGGAGAAAAGAAGACACAAGAGCCACAAGGCTTCTTACAAAAGTCAATGGGGTCTTGGTTTTGAGCTGCAGGACCCCCACCAAAGGCACTTTTCATTGCCGCAAAGGCAAGGTCCCGGGGAGGTGGGTCCCGGTTTTGAGCTGTGGGACCTCTCAAGCCCCAAAAGGCACCTGTCAGTGTCCCTGGTGGGATGCAGGGTCCCTGTCTGTGGTGTGTGCCACTAGTGGGACACACACACCCTTCCCAGCAGCCTCTCACACAAACCACCCTGCGCCATTGACCTGAGCTTGGAATCTGTTCTATAAACTACTGCCCAATGTTGTTGCCAAGCAGTCTTTTAAACAAGAAGGTACACACAGGTTGATTTTTATACCAATATTGGTCAATTCAATCAAAATTGGTCCAATTGGAAAAATATGGATATTTCCATTTTGCTCTGTTAAAGGTTTATTTTTAAGGCAAACAGAATAGGGATTTATAACTAGCTTTAGAAATAGATAAGATGTGACTAAGTGATCAAGAAGCCCCACTTGGTAGCCCGTAAGAAATACTGGTATTTTCCTGCTAGCACTGTGAGATGTGACATCACCAACACTTGGGGTCTGCCCCCAAGTTTAAGGTTGGAGCATTCCCACTTCTGGGACAAAGCATCAGCTGATCATAAGCTCTGCCGCCAAACTTCTAATTCATTTTTAAAGCTAGACACAAGCCTGGAAATTTTCTCTCCCTAAGATGCCCATAGGTACAGGAATGGGCAGAGAATGATTGCAGGTCTGTAACTAGCTTCAGAAAAGTTTGATTTATGAGGAGTGGCTTATGACACGGCTTAAAACAAGTGCCTGTCATGAGAACAGAGACAGGGCAGTCTGTAAAGTGTAACTTTACAAGCCAATAACTTTTAAATAAGGGTAGAAACAACCACAGTTATCCTTTAACTCTCCCTATCAACTTAATCTGTTTGTGACATCACTTGAATGCCCCTTCACATTTTAGACCAGTGGCCTGTGTTGTACTCATGATGACACATAAAGCTGAAAACGCCTACAGCTGGCCTCTCTGGTTGTGTTTAACATCCTGTAAATAGACCTGAATAAAGGCAAACTATAAACTGGATTCAAAAAGGGAAAGATAATATAAATGGTAGAAATTGATGTTATCCTGTGAAAGCCACAAGAAAGGTTGGATTTAGAGGCAAAATAATGTATTTTTAGTACCTGAGGCAGCCTGTTGGCTAAAGTTGTTTTCTGCAAAACTATAATAAATGCTGCTTAATTCATTTTCTAGTCTCCCCTGGGTTTTCTTGCAGATATTTGCCCAGCAAAAGAAAGCATCCTGTTACATGGCTTAAATAATTGATGGGCTTCCATTCTGGGCAGCCCAAACAAAACTCTGAAATAGTTCCTGATAAAATCTGTACTTCCTTCCTCCAGATTGTAGGTACCGAGGTCTCATTGGTGTAGGGCGATCCCTTAAAGGGAAGTTCAGTACAAATACATGTACTTTTCAGACAAAAGAGCAGTATTTTTTCATCCCATGACCTTAACCTGCCCATTCAGCATTTTGTCTGTGTATTAATAAATGCAACTGAAACACTGACTTCCTGTTTGCAGGACCCCTAGTAGAGACCGTTATGGTCTTGCCCTTGACCCAGCGCCTGGGTTGATTCAGTTGCTCAGTAGAGATCTGAGCATGTGTGACCCATCCAACAGCCAATCAGTAGAAATTACTGTTAGGAACATTCCAAGGTATTGGTGCATCCTGGAAGAAGAAGGACCGTTAGAACCTGAAATGGCAGCTCACTAATGTCAACAGCAGGGACAGCAAAGGGAATGAAATCAACTGATTTTTCAAAATGGGAGAGAATATGTAGAATAACTAAGAAGGCATTACACAAACTAACATTTAACAAATATTGATCATTCCCCTGAACTGGCCCTTTAACTGAACAGATTGTTGGAGCAAATGAGTAGACAACTCCCCCATGTAAATTATTCCAATATGTGGGTTTTATTGAATGATTATGATTGAGAAGACAGTTTAGCTTAGCAACGTTGTGGAAAAGACACCCATTGTTAAAAACTGTAGATATTTCACACACTGTACTGTGTACTTGCTTGAAGTACTAATAAAAGTAGAGTGGGATGGCACACTAAATGTTTCAATCGTAGGATAATTTTGACCTTTGCATGCAAGGGTGTCATTTTACTTTTGCATGTAGGGTAGCTTTGTACCCTTGCATGTAGGATAATATGTTACCATCGGAAAGTGATAACAGTATCATCATTGCTTTTCATATCAAAAATGTTTTTGTCTAGTTGACAGTTGAATCATTTTAATAATCTATTTTTAAGTTTACCATAATATTAGAATAGGCTTTGTTTGCAGTGCAGATGTTTAGTTTACTTGCCCCTCCCACTGGAGCTAGTCAGAGCCTGGAAGACTGCACTTGACTGGAGGAACATCTGAAGAGGAACCACTAACCAGTTGGAGAACCAGAGCGCCATCTGTAGACAGGATTTTTTTTTTAAGCATCTTCAGCACAGAGTAGGAAAGTCTATCCAGCATAGTGAGCGCAATTGAACTGGTATCATCTAAGAACTGTATCAGGTAAGGATATATACAGGGAGTTCTTTTCTCTCAATGAAAAATACGAACTAAAATTTGCCCCACTGCTGGCCCCACTAGTAGTGTTAAAAATCCTTACCTTACTCCTCTGCCCCTTTTGGTTGTCCACAGGGCCTGATGAAAGTACAAAAAGTGAAAATAGAAGCCTCTCCGTCCACTCCCCCCTCCGAGCCCTCGGCGCTACGTTCATCTTTTAAAAAAAAATAAACCTTCGTATAATGTAAGGAACCCCAACCCGAACGCTTCATTTATAACTTTAGAATCAGTACTGAAATAGACTTTACCCAAACTCGTTCCCACTACTAACCGTCAGCTGCAACTGTGATTGGATGACACTCAGACAATCACAGATGCGGCTGCCGGTCTGGCGCCTTCTGCTCTTCCGTTCCTGGAAGTATCAGAAAATGCAGTGGCAGAGTGAACGAAGGGGGTAAGTAATTTCTGAGCAGACTTTCATTATAACCCTAGTGTTTAGGGTTGGGGGAGTCCGCTACATTATTATTTGGATGTGAGAGATCCCTTTAAAAATTTATAAGGTTATAAGATGTCTAACAGATTGACTAATAACTGCACATGCAAACCAGTGTGATACTAGTGGTCAACTTAGGCTTCTTCTCAAGGACGTTTTGTCGAGCGGTTCCAGATGGTTGCCCGCTAACAAAGCAATACATGCAATACGCTTGTGAGAAAAAAACTTTAGTTGGCTATCAGCAAATCCACTGCTAAGGTGACCCAACATATCATGGCTATCATATGGTCCAGAAGACTTTCTCATTGCCATGTATTGTCATGTCAGGAATGATTTACTTCTCCCTGTCTACAAGAAAGGGTTATATATTTTTTTCTTTCCTCCCCTTCGTAGTTTTGAAATTCAAATTGAATGCAATTTTCAGCTCATTTGAGCCAGAATTACAGTTGCCGAGCTTCACTGACTCTTAAATTCGAACTCACAGGAGAAAAACAGATATCATCTGTCGCAGAGGGCTCGGAAAGGAGGAGAATATGCAGGCACATTTGCAGAATGCTAGGTTGGAGGTCTCGCTCAGCCTGCCATGGAGTCAGTCACTGCTAACCAGTGAGATAATCAATGGAATCTTAAACAGCAGATACTAGAGCTCTAATGGGCTGGGGAGCTCCGGTTTAGCCGAGCTCCTGGTTTAAGCATAGTCCATTATTCTTTAACCTGTAATAAGTTTTAATGGAGCGCTGGTGCTAATTTAATAAATAGGTTACCATAGCAGCACAGGATGTTACAGTTACAAAATAGAGGTTTAAAAAAAAAAGATTTAAAGGAAAGTTTGAGCATTCCATTCGGTGGTTTATACATTTAAAGGTCAAGTCCACACATCAAATGAAAAAGGTAAATCACACCCCCCCCCCACACACAACACCCCTCAAACCCCAAAACTGCAATAGTTTAGTAAGTGGAGAGCTGTAACACTAACCAGACAAGCTTGCTGATGTTCTATTACCATCGTTCTGCTTTCAGTTAGCAGCTGTCAGTCATGGATTGTGATAGTTACCATTACAACCATTGACTGTATACTATTCCCCTAGCTGGCTCCTCTGAGCATGTGTACGCTTGGAGAAGAAGAGGAGGGGGATAAGAACATTTTCTCTTGATAACAGATTAGTCATGCAAGATGCCCCCCAAATGTTTGAACAGGAGTGGGTGATTCTTTGTGCAAGGACCAGTATGTACAATTAAAACAATATACCAGTTTGTACATCATATTGTGGATGGTGCTCTGTAAGGCTTAATGGCTTCAAGGTCTCAGAGTCACTTTTTACTTTTCCTTGAAAAACAAAGCATCCTTCTACTTTGTTGGATGTCTGCTTGGTTTTACAAGAATACAGTGGCTCATTTACCCAGACCCTTTATGATGGGGTAAATGCTGTTTTCGCGATCCAATATCGTGATTGTTAATGTGGGTAAATCCCGGTAAGGATTTTGTACTTATCTGTGTGAGCTTGGTAGAGGGCAACTTGGTTAGGTTAGTTAAGTTGGTTAGGTTAGTTAGGGCCCTGCTGACAAATCAACTTTGACTGGTTGGCAGGCTCATAAATCTTTTGGAAAAAAATCTTTTATTCTACAGAATAATGGTGTGGATAAATGTCTTTTTGAGGAACAGGAACTGTATTAATACCACCGTGATGTGAAGTTTAAAATGGCAAAATGTTTAACCATGCCTATTCCTGAAACCACGCACACCTAACCTTGGTTGAGGTGGCACAATTCATGGCACCTAGTGGTACATAGGGGCAGCATTCAAAAGTTTATCTCAGGTGGCAAAAAACCCTGAGAGCCCACAGCTTGAACGGAGACCCCCTCCCCGCACTTAGAAGTGCCCTTGTGGCCCTTGGAAGGGCCCTTGTGGCACTGACAAGGGCCCTTTGGGGCTTAAGGGGTCCTGCAGCTCGAACCACACCCCACTCCCCAGCACTTATAAGTGCCCTTGCAGCACTATCAAGTGCCTTTGTTGGGGGTCCTGCAGCTCAAAACCAGGACCCCCATGGGCTCATAGAAGAGCCCATTGGGGCGTGGTCTTCTTTCTTCTTCCAGCTTCGCTGATGTCGCCCAAAGCCGGGCAATATCACTCTGGGCACCAGTGGCACCCCCGGATCTGGAGACATCAATGTCGCCCATGTTGCCAGAGTCTTGATCTGAAGTCTTTTTTCTTCTCAGCCAGTGACACACAAAATCCTCTGATGTCACCAACACCAGGCGATGTCACCAACACAGCGATATCACTGCTGCCGCCAGTGACACACACCAGACCGAACATTCAAAGTCCTCGAACGTTTAAAGATTTTTCGGAAAAAGTTTGGAAAGCAGATTTGCAGAGTTTCCTATTGCATTGCACTTTAGTTTACCACTTTGAAAAAAAAAATATAGGCTTAAACTCTGACAAACAGAAAAACAGAGATTTTAATAAACCATTATAGTGGCCCTAAATTGTCTATTTAGGGTTGGATTCAGGTAGGCTGAGAGTGTCAGTTATTTGGACTTTTATCTACAGGTTAACACTAAATACAGAATTTAAAGATTATTTTGCTTTACTTTAGTGTTTTTTTGTATTGTCAATGTTTTTATTAAAAAAAAGTCTTTCTTTCTCCGTTGTTTCTTAGATTTCATCTACCTGGAACCAACATTGTCTGGAGGTCTTTCCATCTTTTGAGTTAAGTAATTCTGCAGTTACCAACAAGATCAGCTGATAGGTGTACATAGCACAGGTAAGAAGCACCATTTAAATGAAAACTATAGCAAAACACTTTTTATACCTTAAGGGTGGGGGTTATCATTACAAATGTATGCTTTCTTAAATAGTTTGTGTGAGAATGTGTTCTTTATAATATAGGAGCTTGATCTGATACTTTTACTTTTTCCATTAAGGATGTAAATTTACTGGTCATGATGGTGAAATACCAGTTGGTTGGCAACTTTAGCTTTGATTAATAATGTGACAGTTACTGTTCCCTAATTACATTCTACTGAAAAGACATTCTAACTGAAAGGTTCTTAAATAATTATGCCTTCTTGTAGTAGGGGGTTCAATACTTTCATCCTGTAGTATGAGAAATTAATACTGTCACCTTGCCGTATGGGGGTTCAATACCTTCATCCTGTAGTATGAGAGCTTATTTGTCCATCTTGTACAGGGGGTTTAATATCTTCATCCTTTAGTATGAGACCTTAATTCTTCCATTGTGTATTAGAGGGTTCAATGCTTTCATCATCCTATAGTATGAGAACCTTAATGCTGCCATCTTCTATTAGGGGGATCAATACTTTCATCCTGTAGTATGAGACCTTAATTCTGCCATCTTGTAGTAGGGGGTTCAATACTTTCATCCTGTAGTATGAGACCTTAATTCTGCCATCTTGTAGTAGGGGTTCAATACTTCCATCCTGTAGTATGAAGACCTTAATTCTGCCACTTACAGAAGGGGGTTTGATACTTCATCCTGTAGTATGAGACCTTAATTTGTCCATCTTGTACTAGGGGTTTAATATCTTCATCCTGTAGTATGAGACCTTAATTCTTCCATTATGTATTAGAGGGTTCAATGCTTTCATCCTATGTATGAGACCCTTAATGCTGCCATCTTGTATTAGGGGGATCAATACTTTCATCCTGTAGTATGAGACCTTAATACTGCCAAGTTGCAGTAGGGGGTTCAATACTTTCATCCTGTAGTATGAGACCTTAATGCTGCCAAGTTGCAGTAGGGGGTTCAATACTTTTCATCCTGTAGTATGAGACCTTATTCCTCCACCTTGCAGTAGGGGGGCCTTAACACATCCATCTTTAATCCTTAGCTGCAGGCAGGGCCATTTAGTTGTGAATGATTACTATACATGTACTATAAACTTATTTTCTATTTCTTTTCTGTCCATAAGTCAAAACCTGTTTACACTTTTATTTAAGAATCAGAATGTACCTTACGCCTTTTTTTATTTAAATGATTTTTTTCCTTTCCTTTTAGTAGATGACACTTGAGTTTAAGTGATTTCGTGACGAGAATAATAGGTTTACATAAGGCATTTAGGATGGATGTATAGGAGGATTCTTCCTTCCATCATTGCTGTTAAACCCTTAAGAATTTAATTGTTTTTACAAACCCTTATCCCAGATAAAGGCAAGAGCAGATGTAATAATCACATTAAAAGGCATTTCCTATTGCTCTTTGGCTGGCAATCCCAATGCTTTCGGCATAAATACTCTTTTGCTGTCACAAGGGATTTCGACTAGTTTTCTGCCAACCAGAGGCGGCGCTGCATCCAAATACAGTCCAAGCATTGCTAAATGGGATAAGTTAAATTGGAACACTTTGGAAGAAGCTTCTGTTAAATGGGAGCTTTACAATGCTTTGTCTGTTAATATGGTTCCTAAATGGCTTACTGGAATCTGTCTTACCTGCGATTATCTCCTTGTTGTGCAAATAAAACACTCAACTTTCACCTGAAAGTTTGCATTCGCCGGAGCAACACATGGCCACGATTAGATCTTAATTATATTGTGGTTTCCGTTCCTGGTCATTTTTATTTACATTCATGCAGAGATTTGCTCTTGACATCAAGGGTCACACTTCAAGTTAAGCACTGCAATAGCAGAAAGAGATTAAACTCTACACTAAATCCTCCCCATGAACATAATCGCCGTGCTGAGACCCACCTTCTTTAGTGCACTGGGATTTCAGTTGCCCTTTTCTTAGTAATGTGTTAACCAGCCAGGAAAGATTCAAGATGTCAGAAGACGCTTTTTTTCTGTTTGAGGGAAGGGGTAACTAGCACTGATTGTACAGAACCAGTTTTGGTGGGTTGGTGTTATAGTTAAATGCTTTCAAGGCCATTGATTTGGTGGGGAAAAAAAACATTTCCCTGTTCTGATATTATCCTCTCATCACAATGTGATGCTTATAAGATTATTTTATACAATGAACCTTATTAGAATAGTATTGGCTTTTTACTGTATCATTGAAAACTGTCCCCACCAATCATTACACAGATCCCTGTTCTACTAATGGTACACTTGGATCTCATTAGCTTGTTTGTAAATACCAAAGGATACCGCTTCCCTCTAGTTTTTCATGAACGTGATCATGAAAAAGAAATGAACTGAGTTCACCAGTGGTGTCTGAAACACCCCACACAGTTCAAATTTTCTTTATTAAGTTGCACTTTAAAAGGACCTTTGACTATGACCTGTTTAAATAGTAAAGACCATGCAAATCCTCAAACAGTGGCAAAACCGTGCAGGTTAAGGTAAGAAACTGTTATATTACTTACATACTTGGATTGATTTTAATTTCACTCATAAACTAATCAATAAAGAAGATTATGGGAAGATTTTAGTTATTCTCTAGAGATGGTTAATGTAGTGATGCTGCATGTGATGTAAGATACAGTTTTAGTACCAAAACGTCTAAGTGTCAGTGCAGACATTGTAACTTTATCTTTATAACTTAACCTACTGTATATATTTATAGGATGGGTATGCTTAACCAGACCTAAATTCTGTAAAGACTGGTGTAGTTGTGTTCCTTAAACAGCACTTTCCCTTTATTTTATCTTCATCGTTCTTGGCTGTGGTTTTGTATCTTTTTTTGTTTGGTTTTCTTTTAATGGTGGGTGAGGTTTTTTCAATACTTTTTCTAAGACAATACCTGTCTTAGAATTAAATTGCAGCTGCAAAGGTTTTACTAGATTGGACTGTTAAATGATATTTGATGTGAATTTCATTTCAATTTTGACTCAATATATGTTCTGTTTCCAAGCATTCTCAGTATATCTGACCATTGAACAAGCATTGATAGATATTTTTATATAAAGAGGGGCAGCAGATCCAGTATTACTAGTAGCAGATTATAATTAGAGATGGCCGGTTCGCGGACCCGAACCAGGATCCCCGCGGATTTATCCCGTCCGCGAAGGCGGATTATTCCGGATTTTCCGCCTTCCGAACTTCCGAACCGCGGATTTTTTTTTTTTTTACGAAAATTTTTGAAAATACGAGTATCTCCGAATTAGAGAATCTGCAATCTTCCGGGACCAGGAAAAACCGAAGATCCTCGTAATTACGCGGATTCTCGTAATTACGAGAATTTTCGTAAATACGAGAAATTCTTGTAAATTCGAATTTTTGGGGATTATTTTCAACGGAGCAAGCCACATGACCCAAATTAGCCAATGGCAGCTAACATGATTACACGTTTTTACGGGAATCCCATTTTTCGGAGATCCGCGGTGTTTACGAGGTTCCTCGTTTTTAGGAAATCCTCGTTTTTAACGGAAATCCTCGTATTTTCGAAAATACCGTTCTCCGCTAGCGGACTGTAATTTTTAGGTATGTAGTCATTGATACGTGTTTCTAAGGACATTACCCAGGTCCCTGATGATTAAGTGTACATTACCAAGGCTATTTAGACCACTTTTAATGCAGATTTTGCCGAACTTTTCATTTTAATACGTTTTGCGGTCCGCTCGTGGATTTTCGAATTTACGGATTTTTTAGAAAATCCGCGGATCCTCGCGCGGACCGGATTTTTCGAAGTTCGGACATCTCTAATTATAATTCAGATGTACAGATTAGTCTGCATGTAGTCCAATTTTTTTCTCTTCAGCACAAGGACAGCTCTCTGGGTTTTGTTTTGTACCAACAGGGTTATTCAATAAAAGTTCTTATCGTTTAAATGTGCTAATTTTGCCGCAACCATCAGATGTTAGCTTTCAAATGTTAAATCAGATCTGATTGATCTGGACATGATGTAATTGAATAACAAGCGAACATAGTGATGTAAAGGTTTCTAAGGCGCTAAAAATTTTTATAAGGTAGGAAATAAGGA
Source organism: Hymenochirus boettgeri (assembly GCA_019447015.1). NCBI lineage: Eukaryota > Metazoa > Chordata > Amphibia > Anura > Pipidae > Hymenochirus > Hymenochirus boettgeri. The sequence continues at coordinate 16,994 of JAACNH010005377.1, forward strand.
AACAATGAACCACTGACAAAATGATGTATCATTTGCCTTAAAGCCATGGCCACCCTCGTGCTAAAATCTAACCTTCCCTATCCCGCCAAACCCTGAATCATTATACTTACCTCCCTGTGGTCCCTGAAGCTCTTTATACTCACTTCTCTCCATCAGCGCGGGTCTTTCCAGTACTTGCCTTCTCTGCAAGCTCTTAGAGAGCTCATGCCACTGCAAGGAGTCACAATGGTTAGCATTAGTCATTGGCTGTGCGACTGATGGCTGCAACCAAGAAAAAACTGTCATTGGTAGAAGATGCCGGCTTTACCGCAGTGGAGAAAGCTGCGTCTAGTGAGCTTTAGGACAGGGGAGAGGTCAGTAAGTATAATGACCCCTCTTGCAATCTTTTATCCATTTAATACCAGTGATTGTTACAGCACATGGTGAGAGGCTTACCTTATTTGACAATGGCAAAAAATTATCTTATTGAATCTTATTTTAAGGGCAGCTATAATTCTTCCCAAACACCACTATGCCATTTTTTTGTTGATCTGACCCCTATTCCTTTATATAGTCAATCTGGAGCATCTTGCATTTCAGCTGTCAATCAAATCCCTTTTTATCATAACTCTGCAGTGAGCAGTTTTGCTGTAGCTGGAATGGTTTTAACGTTGGGTAAAACTGTCCCAGTGCTGCCTCATAGTGATTACTGAGCATCCTTGACCTCATAAAAAAGTCTTGTCAGATGGAAGGGGGAGTGGTTAAAAGAGGAGGGGGGATACAATAAGTACTCTGGATCGAAGGCATGCAGCATCACACTTCAGAGTAAGTGCTACTTACACATATTTATTTATAGATAATATGAGGGAAAGTACTTTTTTTTTGATAGTTTCCCTTTAATTATTAATAAAGATCTCTGTGTGAAAGCTTGCCAACCAATCAAAAGAAGGAGTTCGCCTGTTTAATATCGCTTTACTGTGAATATTAGGAATACATGGTGTTATATTTATGTGTTTTGAAACAAGCAGAATCACCATGGTAACATTTATTTTAATTACGGAGAGCTGGAATGATAACGTGTCTATCAGATGCCACCGAGTTTTCCCCCGTGGACTGAACTCCGATAAGGCGTTTGAAGGAGGCTTGTGCGTAGAATTTCCTTGCAGGCTCCATTGTATTATCTGCTGGAGCAGACAGCTGTTTTGCTCATGCTATGAACCTACACTAATGTAATGAATAGAGCTGACTCAAAGGCCAGTGACATCTCTTTACAAAAAGATAAACAGAATCATTTTGGCTTCAAGTAGCTTTTCATCCCATGAAATAGACGCAGGGCAATTGAAACTGCTATTGGAGTGGTATTATCCTGTTTGAAATTTCCGCACAGAGTTAACCATGAAAGGGCAGGAATGTCAACCTGACAGTTAAAGGCAAATTGTACGGTGTTTATTTAAAAAAAGAAATGCTGCCTTTTTTTAAATGACTGAATTTTTTAAATGAATCCAGATTCTAGCTGCAGTGTATCCAAAATTACAGCAGTATTAAGGGTGTCTTTTCTTGCAAGAAATGGGAGCTGTGACATCACCAGCACCGCTGGTCTGCCCCCAAGTTTAAGGTGTGGAGCATGCCCACTGGTAGACAGCATTATCAGCTGCATCAAAGCTAGCCACTAGCTTTAAAACTAGTTATACAGACAGAAGTATAACTTAACAAGCCTATAACTTAAGATCCAGAGAAGCTACACTTCTGTAGTTCTGGGTTATTTCAGTCTGTATCACAGACTGAAATACCCAGTTTGGTTTATTATTTGGGGGAAAAGATTTGATCATTATTTTTTTAAATTATTCTTTAGTTTGTCACTATTTTTTTTTTGTCACTATTCATGGCAGATCCCTTTGTAATCCATTAAGTGATTTAATATCTTGCTTTATTATAGTAGTAAAGGAAAATGCTAAGGGTATGTAGAAAATTTCTATCTGAATCTCCTCACCCATATGTTGCATTGGTTCTATTCTCCCATATGCTGACATTGGTTTTATGCGTTTGATGGTAGTTTGTTGGTATCAAGCTTTATTCTAAGAAACAAGAAAGGCCTTGTGGAAGACACAGAGTTACAATTATGGAAATGCTCCTAATCTGGCCAATAGTGTTTAAAGCAAAGAACATGATCATTGCACATTCCAATAGTATCTGTGCACATAGTAAGAACATAAAGGTCTTAGTTACATAGTTATAATTAATCCGGACGACCTCGAACTATTAGACTTTCCGAACTAGTTCAGTTTCCAACTCACAGATTTTCGATAATTTTTGAAAATTTGATAATTAACAGAATTTACCTAACGTTCACAAACCCTCTATTTTGCCATAACCCTCGAATGCGGCGTTGGCGATATCCCTCAAATGTTCCGTTTGTAACTCTCTAATGCACAGTAACCCTCGATTGTAATGTTCGGTAACCCTTGATGGATGTTCGGTTTTCGGTAACCCTCAAATGTATCGTTAGAAGTTGGAACCCTGATGTATAGTTCACGGTAACCCTCAAATTATAGTCGATTTCAGTAATCCTTGATATAAAGTTCAAATTTGGCAACCCTCAAATGTATAGTTCGATTTCAGTAATCCTTGAAATAAAGTTCGAATTTGGCAACCCTCAATGTATAGTTCGATTTCAGTAATCATTGAATGTAACGTTCGAATTTTGTAACCCCCAAATGTATAGTTTCGATTTTCGGTTACCCTCAAATGTATCGTTCGGTAAGCCTCAAATGTACCGTTCGGTAAGCCTCAAATGTATCATTCGAATTCGTTAACTCTCAAATATATTGTTCGATTTTTGGTAACCCTTGAATTGGCGAAAACCCTTGACAAGCATGCAAACCCGACAATTGCCCGATCGTGGGGGAGATGTGTTTTAACTCTTTTTGGTGATATGTACATGTTCCCCCGGACCATTTTCCAGATACCACACCATTTACAGTAAGTTACTATTGTTTTTGTATTTGTAATTATTCTGAATTTTTTGAACTATTTTCTCCTATTGATTTTAATGGGTTTGTTTCCGAACTCCGAATTTTTACTGAAGTTAAGCCATCTCTAGTTATAATCATTAAATAAAAAGTCATCCAGCCATGTCAGGGTAAGCCCAATATGGAAGACCTTGGGTCATCCCTGTGGGCTGGCAACTCCCAGAACCGTTGCTGGCCGCAGAATGATAAAAAGGCCCTGATACGTAGTCTTTCTCTTTTTATTATTTTTAAACCATTTTTTCCTCCTTCCTTAGAAATTAATTCACCACACATTGAAAAAAAGTTGTTTGGATGCTCATCAAAGAAACTGTCCAATCAGATTACACTATGCAAGCCCCTAGGTTGTAATGTACATATCACTACAGACCTAGCCAACTTTGAATTACAGCATTGGCTAGTTATGTGAGTTTTTTATATGTTTAGCAACAACTTAAAGGCAACTATACGGAAAAAATTATTTTTCCTCATAAATACATGTAATA
>JAACNH010005378.1:0-20483 GCA_019447015.1 Hymenochirus boettgeri
CGCACACTGTATGTCATTACTCATAGCTCTCACTGAATGTGTTATTACTCACTGTGCACTCTGTATGTCATTACTCATAGCTGTCACTCAATGTGTCAATGTGTCATTACATCACTGCGCACACTGTATGTCATTACATGCTCTCACATGAATGTGTTATTACTCACTGTGCACTCTGTATGTCATTACTCAAGCTGTCACTCAATGTGTCATTACTCACGCGGACACTGTATGTCATTACTCATAGCTCTCATTGAATGTGTTATAGTCACTGTGCACTCTGATGTCATTACTCATAGCTGTCACTCAATGTGTCATTACACTGCGCACACTGTATGTCATTACTCATAGCTCTCACTGAATGTGTTTTAGTCACTGTGCACTCTGTATGTCCTATATCATAGCTCTCACTGAATGTGTCATTACTCACTGTGCACTCTGTATGTCATTACTCATAGTTCTCATTGAAGTGTCATTACTCACTGTGCACACTGTATGTCATTACTCATAGCTGTCACTCAATGTGTCATTACTCACTGGCACACTGTATGTCATTACTCATAGCTCTCACTGAATGTGTTATAGTCACTGTGCACTCTGTATGTCATTACTCATAGCTCTCCTGAATGTGTCATTACACACTGTGCACTCTGTCATTACTCATAGTTTTCACTGAATGTGTCATTACTCACTGGCGCACACTGCAGTTTTCACTGAATGTGTCATTACTCATAGCTCTTACTGAATCTGTCATTACTTACTGTACACACTGTATGTCATTACTCATAGCTCTCACTGAATGTGTCCTTACTCACTGTGTCACTGTATTTCATACTAATAGCTAATACTGAAGTGTCATTACTCACTGTGCACACTGCATGAGTCATTACTCATAGCTGAACTGAATGTGTCATTACTCACTGTACAACACTGCATGTCATTACTCATAGCTCTCACTGAATGTGTCATTACTCACTGTGCACACGCATGAGTCATATCATACTCCTGAGTCATTACTACTGTAGCTGATCTACTCATAGCTCTCACTGAATGTGTCATTACTCACTGTGCACACTGCATGAGTCATTACTCATAGCTCTCACTGAATGTGTCATTACTCACTGTACACACTGTATGTCATTACTCATAGCTCTCACTGAATGTGTCATTACTCACTGTACACACTGTATGTCATTACTCATAGCTGTCACTGAATGTGTCATTACTCACTGTGCACACTGCATGAGTCATTACTCATAGCTCTCACTGAATGTGTCATTACTCACTGTACACACTGTATGTCATTACTCATAGCTGTCACTGAATGTGTCATTACTCACTGTGCACACTGTATGTCATTACTCATAGTTCTCACTGAATGTGTCATTACTCACTGTACACACTGTACGTCATTACTCATAGCTGTCACTGAATGTGTCATTACTCACTGTGCAACATGTATGTCATACATCATAGCTGTCACTGAATGTGTCATTACTCACTGTGCACACTGTATGCATATGCTTGGTCATAGCTCTCAATGAAGTGTCATTACTCACAGTGCGCTCTTTACTCATAGATCTCACTGTGGATCCCTTCACATGACAAGCAAAATAGGGAGTACTAGGGATTATTAATACTTCTCCCAACCTCTCCTACAAATAAAAAATAACTGTAAATTTGCCCTTTATTTATTTTTAAGCGACCACTACAGCATAAACAGTTTTAAATCAGAATCCAATAAAAATACAAATATTGTAAAGTACTAATACAATGTTAGCATGTCTGAGATTTCTATCTTTATCTAAATTTAAAATGTTTAAGCTGTTAAGCAGGAGATTTCACACAGTGAGTAGCTCTGAGTCATAAATGCAGCACGGTGAGTCACCGACTGTGCATCCAAAACACTGCAAGGACCAAGACATTTAATTTGCCGTTTAAGTAAAATAAAGTATTTTCTGTACGGGATCACTTGACAAATACTTTTTTCACAGATAATTGAGTTTCCCATTTGTGCTCAGTGTGAATTGTTGAAGTGTCAAACCAAAATAGAATCGTCAGTACATTCGATTATTTGTATAAAAATTGCATGCTGTGAAAAAAACTGCACGTATAACAAGGAACAAATAAAAATAAACAGCAAAAAAGAAAAATTGCATCAAATGTTAACTCAACCCATTAAAAGTACCCAGGGTGGGGATCTGAACCACTGGGTTCTTACACTGGTTTTGCAATGTTTCAGGAGAAATATTTACCTAAAGTAAGGTACTAACCCTACCTATCTTTTTGGCCATATACTTTTGATGTTTTGTTTCAGTTTGACAAAAAAACCAGCCATGTTGTGAATAATATAACTCTGTGCTGATACTCACCTTGCCCACTCTTTGACAAGACTGGTAAATTTAAAATGCCCACAGAGACCGGTGAAAAATAGAATGCCACACAAACTGGTAAATGTAATTGCCTACCAAGAGTGGTAAACATAAGATGCTTACATAGACTGATAAAAATAAAATGCCACACAGATGCCAACACAGAATGGTAAAAATAAAATGCTCCCATAGACTGGTAAAAATAAGATGCCACACAAGACTGGAAAATATTAAGATGCCCCACAGACTGGTATTATAAGATACTAACCCAGACTGGAAATTTAAGATGCTCAACATAGACAGGTAAAATAAGATGCCACACAGACTAGTTAACATTAAGATGCTAAACAGAATGCTAAATATAAGATTCCCACAAAGACTAGTAAATATAAGATGCACACATGTGTGAAATATGAGTGCAACACAGACTGGAAAATATAGATAACCACACAGACTGGGAAATATAAGAAACCTACACAGACAGGTAAAAATAAGATGCCCACACTGACTGGTACATATAAGACACACACAGACTGGTAAATAAAAATGCCCCATAGTAGACTGGTAAATATAAGATGCCAATACTGGTAAATAAAGATACCCACACAGACTGTACCAAATGCCTACACAGACTTGTAAACTGGTAAGATGCCCAACAGACTGGTTAATATAGGATACCCACACAGACTTGGATTCAAGATACCCACACATAATGGTAAATATAAGATGACCACACAGACTGGTAAATATAAGACACCCAAACAAGCTAGTAAACATAAGATAACCAGAAGGCAGAGGAAAATAAAAGATGCCAACACAGAAAGGTAAATATAAGATGCCACACAAAACTGGTAAATATAAAATGCCCACATAGACTGGTAAAAAAAAGATGCCATACAGACTGTAAAATATAAGATGCCAAACATTCTGGTAATATAAGATGCCCAAGCAGACTGGTAATATAAAGTGCCATGCAGAACTGATAAGTATAAGATGTCCACACAGACTGGTAAATATAAGAAGCCACATAGACTGGAAAATTTAAGATGCCCACACAGACAGGTAAATATAAGATGCCCACACAGACTGGGAAATATAAAATGCCCATACAGACTGATAAATATAAATATAAGATGCCACACACTGTTAAATACAAGATAACACGCAGACTGGTAAATATAAGATGCCTACACAACAGGTAAATATAAAATGCCCACATAGACTGGTAAAATAAGATGCCATGCAGACTGGAAAATATAAGATGCCAAACAGACTGATAAATATAAGATGCCCATACAGACTGGTAAAGACGGCAAACAGACTGGTAAATAGAAAATGCCAAGCAGACTGGCAAACATAAATGCCCACACAGACATAATTATGTGATGTCCATACAGACTGGGAAAATATATGATAACACACACTGTTAAATTAAGTGCCTACAGACTGGTAATATAAATGTCACACAGATTGGTAAATATAGATGCTCACACAGACTGATAAACATAAGATACCCTCACAGAACTGGTAAATATAGTTTCTCACACAGACTGGTAAATATATGATGACCACACAGACTGGTATATATAAGATGCCCACATAGACTGGTAAATATAAAGGCCACAAAGTCTAGTAAATATATGTACCCACACAGACTGGTAAATATAAGATTTCACACAGACTGTAGCAAATGCCTATTTAGACTGGTAAATATAAGATGCCCAAACAGACTTGTAATACAAGATACCCTCACATAATGGTAAATAAAAGATCCCCCACAGACTGGAATATAAGAAGCCAATACAACAAGGTAAATATAATATGCCGCACAGACTGATAAATATAAGTTGATGAAGCTGATGAAGGGGGTGTATCCCTCGAAACGTCGTATTTTGCTGTTCGATGTTTGGCTTTGAATAAACACGTTCTACTTTGGAGTGCAGTCACCTTGTATCTATGTTATAAATAAGTTGCCCCACATAGACTGGTAAATAAAAGATGTCTACATAGACTGGTTAAAAATTATTTCATACAGACTGGTAAATATTTAAAAGCCACACAGACTGGTACATTTAAGATGCCCATACAGACATGTTAATATAAGACACCCACAAAGGATGGTAATTTATTAGATACCCACAGACTGACAGGTAAATATAAGATTGGATCCACACGACTGGGAAAAATTAGTTTCTCATACAGATGGTAAATATAAGTTGCCCACACACACTAGTAATTATAAGATGACATACAGCCTGGTAATATAAGATGCCCACACAGACTGGTAAATTTAAGATGCCCACACAGACAGTGTAATTTATGATGTCTACACAGGCTGAGAAATATATGATACACACACAGTATGTTAAATATAAGATGCCTACACAGACTTGTTAATTAAATTTCTCACACGAGACTGGTAAATATAAGATGGTCACACAGACTGATAAACATAAGAGGCCACAGAGTCTAGCAAATATATGATGCCCACACGACTGAGATAACCCCAAAAACTGGTAAATATAAGTTTCTCACACAGACTGGTAAAATATTATGCCCACACAGACTGATATATAAGATGCCCACATAGACTGGTAAATATAAGAGGCCACAGAGTCTAGTAAATATATGATGCCCACACAGACTGGTAAATATAAGATGCCACACAGACTGTAGCAAAGGCCTATTTAGACTGGTAAATATAAGATGCCCAACAGACTTGTAAATACACGATACCCTCACATAATGGTAAATAAAAGATCCCCACGCAGGCTGGTAAATATAAGATGACCACACGATGAGTCAATATAAAATTACCACACAGGCTGGTAAATATAGATACCTAGACAGACTGGTAAATATAAGATGCCAACACAGACAGGTAAATATAAAATGCCTTCAAATTTCTTGAAAATAGCCCCAAATGTTCGAAATCCTCGAAACACAATTGGAAACTCGAAAATATTTTCTGATTGATTTTTGAGGATTATCGGACGTTCGCGGCTATTTTTGAGAATTTGTGGAAATAGCTCGAACGTTCGATAAAAATGGAAAACACATTTCGAGGTCCCGAATTTAAGTTCCGTTTTCAGATTTTCGGATTTTTCCAGGATCCGAAAACATTAAATGTAACGAAACCCTGCAGTTTCGGCCATCTCTATTTAAGATGTCACATAAATTGGTAAATATAAGATACTCGAATAGACTAGTAAATATAGATGTGCCCACAGACTGGTTAATAGATGTTTCTGACAAAAAGACTGGTAATATATAAGATGCCTACACAGACTGGTAAATATAAGATGTGCCCACACAGACATTGCCACTGCCCACAGAAACTGGTAAACATAAGTGCCCCAAATATTTACAGACCGGTGAGTGACAAGCTTTGTTTTTTAATACACAAAGCGAGCCACAGTTCTGTTTTCCGGAGTCGCTTCTTCGTGTTCTTTAACCGTAGAATTCTTTTATGCCTATGGTGAGACACGGGGCACTGGAAATTACACCTGGGGCACGTGCCCACTGCTAGCAATGCCACTGAAGTACCACATCTGTATATGAGTACATTTTAAATTATTTAATTATTATCTTCTGTACACCTTGACCCCTGCTTGGCCTAAATATTTTTTTAGATCACTCATTCTGATATCTGTCATGTTGTTACCCATTGTGTTTGCAATGTGTCAGTTTGGACTGCGTGAGCTATTAGGATTTATCTATTATTCTCTAACTAAATCAGACTGGGATGAATTGACCATCTTTTAGTGACGTCAATCTATTCTGTGAAGCAACCCCACCCCCACCAAACCACTTAAATTCCAATGCATCTTGGTAAATTCTACCTATTCAGAGCCGCAATAAAGGTATCATCAAGCTGCACTGCATTTAATGCATTTATCGATAATCAGCATTTGCTTTGCAAAATAAATACATTTAATAAAAGATAAGCAAAAAAATATAAGCATAAAAAATGTTTGAACTCTTACAGAAAAATGACTAGGAAAATGAGACAACTGTATAAGTTGAATAAATACGAGTAGACATCGCCATCTACAGCCATAATGCACAAAATGCAACTGCGCTTGGAATTTTTTTTTCCTGTACAGACTTGGACTGATGGTCCTCTTTCATTAAGTGTTGCAGCAGGTGTATTTATATATGTAATAATGAGAACACTTTCTTAGTATGCAAGAAGAGTTGAAGAGTTTAAGGGTAACTCTGTACTATATGTTGGTGTTTTGAAGCACCATTATTTGATTCCCAGATTTGAGATGGAATTGCCAGTTTTGAAAATTCACAGATACTGAGAACATTTGGAATTTGACGTTTAAAGTTTCGGTGTGAAAAGTCGAGAATGTTGTGTTGAAAACATCTTTTAAGATTTTAATCTTCTAACCCAAATGGAATTATCGAGGAAGTATTTCATCTATATTTGGAATTTTGGTATTAAGACATATTGTAATGATATAGAATTAAACTAAGTTTTAAAACTATTTGGGTTTTTAAATTTAATACACATTTCCAATAATCTACATGGGATTTGGGAGCAAGCATTCCTAATTTCCATTATGCATTAAAGAGATTAAAGGAGAACTAAACCTAAATTTTTTGTAAACTAACATGAAAGCTTTCTCCCCCAGAACACCTATACATTGTAAGATTCTGTCTAGTAAGTTGCATTACTATGAAGTAATAGATTCTGTAAAAAAAAACCTGCCCCCAGTATTCACTGTCTTTGCGCAGAGTTTTTCTATACCCCATATGGAAGTCACTAAAAGTACTTTGAAAACTGCTTGTTACCCTGTAAGTTATTTACCAGTCATGTGAGTTACTGGTAATAAAGCTGAAGGGTAACAAGCAGCTTTCAAAGTCTCATCAGGGACTTCCAATTCCATTTTTTTTGTTCAATATTCTCACCTGGAAAGATGCAGTTCTGGAGAAACACAGTTCAAAAGGTCCCAAGTTTGAATTCCCAGACTTTACTTTTTTGTTCCTATTCAAAGATTTTACATGTACCAGGTGTTTATATAGTATCTCTGTTAGCCTAGAGGTAAGATTCTGTTTTTAGCAAGACAGATTAAATTTACACATTGCAGGTTCTATTCCAAAGTTGTTTTTTTTTTACATGAAGTGTTAGTATTCTGTTTTTTACATCCATGCTATGTATGAAATACCCTGTAAGATTACTTTTCTTTTGTATGAAAATATAGGATTGTAATATAGGATTAAATGAGCATTCAAAACCCTGTTCTTTGCAGGGAGAAGGAGGATCTTCTGTGCTGTTATGGGATGGCTGTCATCTTGTAGAAGTAAGGCTACAGCTTTCTTGTTTTGATTTGTTCAGCAAAGACAGAGCATGCGCCTGTACACAGACACTTAGCTGGGGGTTTTACCTAGCTAAGGAGGATTATGGGAGCTGACCCCTAGTTATTTGTATAAATCACCCAATGGCCACAGCAAAGGGAGAGATGAGACACAGCTTTTGGCATGTTTGTGAATGTGCTCTGTCTATTGGACAATGTTTTCTGGAGAAGTTAGTTCTCATTTAAGTAGTTTTAGAACAGGGCTGTCCTACCTGTCTCAGGCTAGGGGCAACTAGGGTACTACAGGCAGTGATCAGGCCACCCCGGTGGCTCTGTTCCCTGCCTGTCTCAATGAACAAATGATTGTTAGCCACCTCAAGCACTTTGTACCTACCTCCACTTGTATCTGTATGTTGCCCTCCCACTTAGATTGTAAGCTCTTCGGGGCAGGGATCTCATTCTTATGTGTCAAGGCATGCTGCACAAATTTATATATATGCTTTCTTAACCAAAGTATGACAATTGTATTTAATTTATTTATCTGATAATTGCTTGCACTTATCCCTTGTTTGATACTCTGTATTTTATAATGTACAGTGCTGTGTACCTTTATAAATAAAATTTACATACCTACAATAGTTTGTGTGTGGGCCAAAACACATAACACTCTATAACATACATGTATTTCTTGTATACTCAGAGGGCATCTGCATACTAATGGAACAGATAGATAGATAGATAGATAGATAGATAGATAGATAGATAGATAGCAGTTAGATAGGTAGTAGAGTTAGATAGATAGATAGATAGATAGATAGATAGATAGATAGATAGATAGCAGTTACTTAGATAGATAGATAGATAGATAGATAGATAGATAGATAGATAGATAGATAGATAGATAGATGGATGGATGATGATGGATGGATAGATAGATGATGATAGATAGATACAATTTAACCCAGATTCTGTCAACTGTTGAAATTGTGAGTTAATACCTATCAACCTTGTTATCGTACTGCTTTATTGTAATCTATACACTGTTAAGTGGTTTTTGCCACATGTTTAATCATTTTGGTGTATGTAATATTTTTGGTGTTAGAACAGTATGTATGGTTGCACTGTATCAGTAGGTTTCTGTACCTGGTATCTGTGTGGATTAAGGTGGTATGTGTTATAAAATATCGATTTCTTTCCTGTGGCCTAGCGATGTATTTAAAATGTCAACTTTTGACATTTACCAACAACAGATGGCAGAAGGAAACTGCGGGATTGTGGTTTGCAAACATATGGAGAACCACAGGATGGATATCCCCGCTATAAAACTAAATTTTACATTCATTCTCAATATATAAACATACATTGTACTTTTAATAACTAGCAGAGTACCCTGCGTTGCCCAGTTTCTTCCAAAATTTGTTGGGTATAGTGTTCTTCAGAGGGATGATCACTTGATTTATCAACAGACACCAAAAAATTAAAACTGAAATCAAACAGACACCCAACATGCACCTGCTTTGCTGGTGGGTAATGTACCCAACACGACCTGCAAGTAGCCGAAACCAACCTGATCCAAAATTAAACAGACCTGCAGCGACCCACACCCTAAATTTAACAGACCCACCACCCCGGTGCAAGACTCTAGGTCACATCTCATCCTCAATTAACTTGGCCATGGGTGCCCAACCCATTTTATCTCAAGGCTCATTGGTGGCCCCTGACCATCTTTAAAGGACTATATAGGTTATAATAAAACGTGCAGCAGACTAAGGGCCCTAGTTAAGAACGCATGGTATCGCAATTCAGCAATACCACGCGTTATCGATAATGTCGACTGTAGCCATAAATGTACAGCCGCAGTTGTAAATTACGCCGAACGTTCGTTAATCAATGAAGTTCGGTCTTAGAATTCTATGCGGTCATAAACGACTTCAATGGTATTCTATGGGGATCGTAAATCTTCGATCGCATTATTGTAGATTTACAAATGGGAACGATAATGATGGTAAATTAACAATCATTAAACCGACCATTAAAGCCTGGTATTGCTAAAAAGTGATTCCAAGCCTTTGGGAACATGGCCCTAAGTTACAGTTCTCACTAAATTGTCACTGCGTTTATTATAATTTACAATGAATGTAGTTAATTTCAATTAGAACACTGGGCACAGAGTGATGTGTGTGTGTCCGGATATCAACATTGATAAGGATGGGATATCTGTTATAAAACAGATAAATAAATGACAATCATGTGAGCTTACCTCTGTCCTGAGTCAGTTAGTTTATGCCTGCGTGTCTTTTCTGAACTTCAGCACTCGCTGACTGTGCAGCTCAGACCTTTAAAGCTTTTCTAAAGATATAGATCTCTGCCTCTGCGTAGTGGTTTGTCATTCTGTCCTATTTAAATGGATAGTGAATTGAGCCATCTGATTGGACATTGTGTCTGCCCATCAATTCTTCTGTGATTTGCTGGCTACATAGTTTGGTTGCATTTTTTATGTTAGGTTGTACATTGGAAAATCACTCGATTTACCACTAGATGGCAGCCAACATGATTAAAAGGGGAAGTTTGCAAAAATTGTAAAGTAGCCTGTTTTAGGTTGTGAGAAATTACTTTTATTTCTTTGTTTTTTTGGGCAATGCTATTCATATAGCATGAAAAATGCAAAATACCTTTGTATACCTGTTATTTGAAGGCTTGCTCCATATTTATGTTCTGTGGAGGGCTTTTGCAACTTTAGGCCCACCTCACCTTAAGCTATATAGTTGCTTGTCTATTATGGTCCCAAGTCCTACACCATAGAGCCATGATTCTGTATCTTGCACTGACGAAATCTAACAAGATCGAAACATGTCATGTCGCCGGTCAGATACAAATATTACATATCTCTGGGAAACCTGGGAGGGAAAAATAACTTATTGGTTCTTTGATTTTGTGGGCAATGCTATTCATATAGCATGAGACTGCAATATACCTTCATTTTCTATTGAGGGACTAGTAAACTACTGCAATTGTAGAAATGGTCAAATGCATTACTCACACCAAAACACAGATGGCAGCTTATTTGTTTAAATAAAGTACAGACTGCATTGATTTTTTTAAGTAACATATTCTACTGATAAACTAATCCTATGCTTTTTTTTAAGCGTTTGAATTGAATTCTTTTGTAATTTCTTACAAAAGTTCTCCAATACAGATGAACAGCAATGGGGATTTAATCTTAGTAGCTTATTAGTGATGGGTAATTGGTAATTCCAATAAAAATATTAATAATTATCATTATTAAGTTATAAAATGCACTGGTTTCAGTTTAAAGTGCTTTACATGGTTATTGCATTGAGATTAAAACATCATCTAGTATATATCGTTGTATTCAATTAGATCAACTGGACTTGAAGTTAGTTCTTGAAGACGTTTCGCTAGTCATCCGACTGGCTTTCTCAATTCAGAATGACTTGTACAAGGAATCTGTGGCATTATGTACCCTGGAAAATCCCAATTAGCATATCACAGCCAGGTGTTAAGGGCGTGATTAGATAGTGGCTAAGAGGTGTTATAGGAACGCCCAGAGTAAGGTGTCAAAACAGCATTGTACATGCAGACAGTTGGTGTCGAACCCCCCCACCATATTCAGGCTTGCACCATATTCAGGCTTGGCTTCTTTATTTCACATAAATGGCCTCCTTGACACCTCTCTTGAACCAGTCCTGTTCCTTTGAAACTGAGACTGGTAAATAACTAACCTGTGGTATCGCTAAATAGCGATACCGTGGGTTTTATAATATGGCCCAATGTCAGGCTGCTGCAAGTAAGGATGTAACAGAGTTTTGGGTTGCAACTACTGGGTCTGTGATCAAAATTTTGGTTTCAAATGTTAAACTTCAGCATTAAAACGTGGGACATTCCGAGAACCCACCGGCAAAATGAACCCTAGCAGGGTTTTTGTGCATCTTTACTGCCAAGCAGCCTGCCTGGAAGAGGATTACTAGATAAGAGATAAACTAGAAAGGGAAAGTGTAAGTAAAACTTTAAGTTTGACTTGAAAGGCCGCATTATGGAAGGGAATGTGTGTGTCTCCGCTGCAGATTTTAAAACTCAATATGCAATGATGATAGCGTTGTTGTTGTTTTTTTTTTACTGTATTACCCTTTAAAGGGCAAATCACCCATAAAATGAAATTTCATACACATATACAAGTACCCCTCCAAACCCCAGATCCATTTTACTTACCTACCCCTAAGATGCCCAGGAACATACTTACAATGCCAGGTCCCTTTTGCATCAAGATTGAGTAGGGATGGCTCAAGCCCAAACACGAACCGAGTTTGGTCCAAACATTACAAGTTCGGCCAAACTCGAACTGTTTTGAACTAGTTCATGCTCGAACTAGTTTTTTTCTGAACTTGCGGCTGTATTTTCGATAATTGTCGAAAAAATTGATAGTTAGCGAATTTACAGGCCGTTTCGCTAACCCTAAAGGCGCCACATCTTTAATGATCGGTAAAACAATGTGTCGTAAACCTACGATAACAATATATAGATTTCCGACCACCATAGAATACCATTGCAGTAGTTTAATTGTAAATTAACTAACCCACGTTATTACTAAAAAAGCGATGATACCAGGGGTTTATAAATTGGCTATAATATAAGTTCGATTTTCTGTAACCTCCCATGTAGTGGTTGATATCGGTAACCTCGAACATAGCTGCCGATTTCAGTAACCTTTGAATATGCATTCGCTAATCCTCGAATGTAGCCTGCGATTTTGGTAATTTCGCCAACCCTGAATTGCCAATATCCCTCAAATGAAGCATGCAGAAAACCTGACAATTGCTCGATCATGAGGAAGAAAGTGTTTAATCAAGTTCTGGTGACAGGGTATGTTCCCCAGACCATTTCCCAGGTGCCACAGCCACAGTTACCATTTTTATTTCATGTTAAATAGAGCCAAACTTTCAAAAATAATGTCTCCCCATAGATTATAATGGGTTTGTTTCCGAACTACTGAACTTTTACTGAAGTCATTAGTTCGGAAACGAACCAAACTTCACTAAGTGCTCAAGTATGAGAAATGCAAAAGTTTCCTAATCATAATTGAAGTAAAAAAGGGTTAGAAGTTAAGAACTTCCAGACTGGGGTTACCTTGACTGGTTGGAAGCCTTTTCATCTGTGATCATAGTAATGTATACTAAAACCCCTTTGTTATAAAGTATGCCAGTGTGCAGATAATATGATATTGTATGGGGCCCAGGAATGTGCATTGATTATCTTTTCTTTGTTTGTGTCAGGGTTGGAGGTAAAAACATACCTTTTTTGATGATTGGACAAAATTTGTTTTTGACTATAGCTATCATTTCAGAATGCCTGCCAAGGGAATGGAAGGGTAGGTCAGTAGGTGTGTGTACCTGTGCAGGTTTGTAGGTATGTTATTTGTAAACATAAAGCTTAGTTTTATTGGTGATTGATCAAAAATTTGTTTTTTGACTATAGTTACCTTTAAGTATGACAATAAGAAATGAAGGAGGACTTGAACCAAAGAGCTTTAGTGCTGACAGTGGTATTTATTGGTACATGACATGTTTTGGGTCCAAACACACTTTATCAAGTGTAACAAGAACCAGGGGCCACTATAAAGGTGTCTCTCAGGAAGTGACATCATACAACAGAAAGTGACAATATAAACATTCTCACCCCCAAGTGACAGGATGAGAATCAAAAACTGTAGTCCCACCCCACTGTGAAAGAGTTACCACCATTTCAGAAAAAATAGAGTCCATTGAGGCATAGTCCATGTGGTACTGTCACTAGAGCCTACCAGCATAAGGTCCATAAATAGTCTATATAATAGATCGAATATAGTCCATGTTGTTCCATGGGAATCCTAAAAAGGCAAATGGGAAACAAAGGCAATGGTACAACCAATATGATCTGCCATATTAAATGGAAATGTTATACTACTACTTATACTAGGGCTTAGCCAACCAGATGTATAAACGAGTCCAGGCAGACATTTCAATATCTGTTAAAACATAATATAGACAATGAGTATCAATTGAAGCCATTACAAGACTTACACTTGCCTGATACTGATTTATATCTAGCCACAATAGATATTCAAAGCTTTTACATCTATCCCCCAACAGAAGGTATTGATGCAATAGAACAGGCCCTTCTTGAGAAAAACATACCACATAATCTCCTTTACTTCCTATTGGATTGCCTTCACTTGGTCTTATCAAAAAATGAATTCAGGTTTGAGAATTATTAATTTTGGCAAAACAAAGTATAAGGGTTCTGCAGTAGCCCCGTCATTTGCAAATATTTTTGTTCATGCATTAGAACTAAAAATTTTCAACCATTTTCAACCTGTCATCATCCATTCTCAACACATTGGAGATTCATAGGTGATATATTCATATCTGGTCTGGTAAAACAGACTGAATTCATGCAAAGATGGAAAGGGCGAATGAATATCACCCTACCATAAAGTTTACCTATATGACCCTCCCTCTAAACAAGTCTATATGGATATCACACCTACACTACCAGCAGGACATATAGAGACAGAGCTATACCCAAAACCCAGGATCGTACAACATATTACACCCTAAGAGCTTTCATTGCCAAAACGTTATCCGTGTAATACCCAATGGACAATTCCAGGGGCTAAAAGGATATCTTACGACTAAGGTAAATATGACTCTGCCTCCCGTATCCTCTGACTAGATTAAAATAGGGGTTATAACAATTAATAAGACATCCATAAATAGCACGGCAGGTAGAAACAGTCCCACGGACAGAATTGCTCACTTACAAGGGTAGAGGCAGAACCAAACCAGATTAAATAGACCAATATTTGTGTCCAAATTCAGCCATACAGCCAAGTGGGTGAAGGAACATTAAAAATTCTGGCCTACCTGGCACAGGACACATAAATACGGAGCATGTTTTAAAACTACTCCATGTTCAGCTACACATAGAGGTCGATCACTGAGGGACATCCTATGTCATCAGATATCACTTTACCATCTAATCCCCTATTCTTGGGAAAGAATAAAGGCAGGGACCTTTCCATGCCTTAATTACAACAGCTGTTCCTATAATGAAAGGCCACACCTTTGATCACCTAGTAAAGTCTCACCAGACAAATTAACACTCTGTGCCACATGTGAAACTGCATCAGTCATATACATGCTTAAATGTACATGTGGTAAGGCCTATGTAGGCCAAACAACAAGACCAGTTTAAAAAAACGTATTCAAGAGATAGGGGAAACATTAAAACATCACAGTAGATACCTACACAGACACTCTGTGTCAGACACTTTAATAAGATGGATTAAAGAAAAACTGCCTGACACATATGGTCTTAATGAGGAGTATTAACATAAATTGCTTCATTTATACTCATTGTCTATATTTTTGTTTTATAGATATGAAATGTCTGCCTAGGCTCGTTTTTACAATCTGGTTGGGTAAGCCTAGTATAAGTAGTAGTATAACTTTTCTATTTAACATGGCAGATATATTGGTTGTACCATTGCCTTGTTTCCCATTTGCCTTTTTAGGATTCCTATGTATAGGACTATTTATGGACCTTATGTTGGTAGGCTCTAGTGGCAGTACCACATGGAACTGCCTCAATGGATCTATTGTTTTTGAAATGCGGTGAACTCTTCATGAGTGGGTGGGGCTACCGGTTTTTGATTCACATCCTGTCAATTGGGGGTGGGAATGTTTTATTATGTCACTTTCTGTTGTATGATGTCACTTCCTTAGAGGACACCTTTAGAGGTGTGCCCATGGTTAATTGTTACACTTGATAAAGGGGTGTTGGACCCGAAACATGTGTGTACCAATAAATAGCACTGTCAGCATTAAAGCTCTTGGTTCCAGTCGCTCCTTCATTTTTATGTCATATTAAGTGCCCGGACAGAAGCACCCAAGTAAGCTGGAACCAGCCTTGCCTGCAGTTCCAGGAAACTCTGCATTTTAAATACCCTTTAAGTGTGACTGCCACTGGAATGGAAGGGTAGGTCAGTGAGTTAGGTGAACCTGTGTGTGTGTGATGACCATATAACAACTGATTGATCAACATGACCGTGAAACCTTGAATTGTCCACATTTGGATTGTTCCATTATAGGGAAAATGTCCCGAAATTTGCCGATAATGAGGTAACGCTTCTGCGGATTCCTAGCTAGGTAATAGCACACTTCTAATTTGTGTCTAGCTAGAAAACTGTGGAGAGGATACAGTCAAAAAAGCAGAAGGATAAAATGGAAGAGAGAAATAGAAAGAACAGTAACAGTAATTAACTAAACTATTAAGTTTATTCAGTCTTCTTATTGTTGGTGTCAAGTGCAGGTTATCAATAAAAGTTCTAATTGTTAAAAATGGTGCATTTTCTCCCCAAAAATCAGATGTAGCTTTCAAAGTTAAATAATATCTGATTGATTGGGGCAAAATTAGCACCGTTTTAAGAATTTTTATGAATCGCCTGTATTAACTTTAAAAACGGGTAGATTTGTGCCACGGAGATGTCAGAAAGATTTTCCAACAATTTCTACAGGATATTTAAAGAATGTGTGAAAGCATGTTTCTTTGAACCCAGAGGAAGGGGTTCTGGCCTTGTTTCAGTGGCTGAATTATTTTTAAATAAACTGACATAGGATGAATGTGGTGCTGGACCAGGGATGGGGGTGTTGATGTGGGGGTGGGGTGGGAGGGTTACAGCAACAGAAGGGGGATAGTGGGGGGTTAGAGAA
Organism: Hymenochirus boettgeri; assembly: GCA_019447015.1. NCBI lineage: Eukaryota > Metazoa > Chordata > Amphibia > Anura > Pipidae > Hymenochirus > Hymenochirus boettgeri. Next base: position 16,444 of record JAACNH010005378.1, read on the forward strand.
ACGGAGGGGGGTTGTGGAGGGGTAAAGCAACGGAGGGTGATTTGTGTGTTGGGAGGGTTGGCAATTAGGGGGCACATATATTAAACAGGTTAGGTTAAAAATGCTGGGAAAAGGGGTGAATTATAATGGGTAAATATACCACTACAGAAAATGATACGGATATTCGAAGACACCTGTTGCCTCATGGTCATGAAACTCCTCGTGAGTTCTAATATCCTTATAATTTACAGTTTATGGTGCATTATTCACTATATTATAATTGCTTCGTTGATTCAGGGGATGTTGCTTTGTTCTAAAGGTATATTTATTGAAAATTCTATTTTTTTAGCTATAGATACCCTATAAAGAAAACAAAAAGTTAGTTCATTTCTACAGGTTACCAGTGTTTGCTTGAACTAGGGACTGTTCATCGGCAGAAGACCAATCTATAGTGGCATTAAAACATTACCATACAACATCTGTGTTTAAAAATAGGTCTGTAGGATTATTGAACCTGCCTGCTATTCGTGGTACCTATGTGCAGAGGCCTTTCCTGTTTTTATGCTTGGTAATGTTGGGTTAGCGTAGGGTTAACTCATTTTTTCAGTCTGCTCCGTTTTACCATTGACAGACCGAGCGCCCTGATGCAATACAATTAGCATTCGTTTTAAAGTTCCCTGTGAGGAACACTAGGGGTCTGTAATAACCTGAATTAGTAAATGCTATGTAAGGGAGAGTGTGGTTCCCAGTCTCTTAATAAATAATATAACATTTGTTTCATCCAGGCACCACCCTTCCAGTATTATATTGTGTTTATAATGTATATGTAAATGTACCAAGCACACTGTTGGGATATGCAGTTAGTCCTTGTCCACATGGCTCATTGTGTAAAATCCTGGGATTGCTATTGTAAATTAATTATTCTGGTGCCAAACATCTGACCTGTAGGATTGAGTGTGTAATTGCTGATGGTTGCTGCTCAACAAGTTCTGATGATGGCTGCTGGTTGAAGGTTGGTAATTGCACTTCAAAGGAAAATGTGGGAATAAAAAGAGCATCTTTAGTCACAATGGGGGAATCACATAGACAAAAAGGAAGAGCTAGGAACATGCTGGGCGAGTAGCTGGGAGCTGATTAACTCTATTCTGACCCTTAGCTTGAGAGTCAAGGGATACGGAGAGGCTAGCTGCAGGAGGAAGCAGACTAGGGCTTGCAGAAGGAAAAGCTAAGCAAGGGAGAACAGAGCTAGGACACATGCTTAGGCAGTGCCTGCAGCTCAGAGCTGTACACCACTACCTGCCCCTTTGAGAGCAAGGGACCAGGAGCCAGGAAGGCAGATTAGACCAGGAAAATCAGCAGCAGCCCAGAAGTTCGGAGCCAAGCAGTGGAGTCCAGAGATCCCAGGAACTGCATCCCAAGGACAGTGCTTGCTTGGTATGATATGTTTGTGATTGATACTGGAGTGTATTAATAAAGCTCCTTCAATTGTACAAGAGCTTGTGTGGTGTGCCTGGTTTGCCTTATTTCCCACAAACCTCACACAGGGCATCCTGTGACATTCCCCCTTATTTCTATTCCGATTTAAAATGTAATGTTAGTGTTATAGTAAGGAGACCAGGGGTGCCCAACCCATTTGACATCCCGGGCCTCATTTGTAAAATAATAGAGTATGTATACTTTTATGTGAATTTCACTAATTAAAAAATCATACCAAAGATAATCTTAGAACATCTCAGGAATTGATCGCAAAACTTGTCCAAATCCGATCGGAAAAATCACTCTCTCCGGAATGCATTTTTCAGGAAGTGACTTTTCATTCATTGGCAAAATCAATATTAGGTGACAGAACATCATCGCCTTATATCGATCTTTGTCCCCATTGTAAAAAACCTAATTGTCAATGGAAACAATGAGCTCCTTTCACAAATAAAAATAAAACACGCAGTCTGATGCTAACTTGATCAGGTACTGCACTTCGATCTGAATGGAGATTTGGGCAGTGCTCAAACTAGACCACCAGCAGCAGAGGGGGGACTCTAAGGGTAAAGGAGGAAGTTCTGTGATGTCCACCAGGGTATCCCTACCTTGGAATCTTCTCTACATAGGACAGCTTCCATATGGGGGTCATCCTTCTAGGGCTGCTAGTCCCAATCCCCCCATTGGATTTGGACCAAATGGAGGGGTTAGGGGTTCACTTGAATACTGCCCCTGATTGGCCCTAGCTGCCTTAAAGGGCAGTCTGCAGTAAAAGTGCAGGGCACCACTGTCAGACATCATTGAAATCAAGTATAAGATATATCTAAAAAAATATTTATATATAAATCTAATTTGAAACGTGAATTTCTAATCGTGCTTAAAAATAAAGTGGTGTTTTATGAAAATATCATGCTATGAATCTACAGTGTCAAAGACCAAACAAACTGGAATGTTCTGCTGACTTAGGCAAACAAAAATGTACAAAAGAAAAAACTTTATAAAAAGCTCTAATCTGATATTTCAAAGTGATCTTTCAGTAATGTCCTCAAGACCAACTTTAATTGCACATCAAACTGTCACTTACAAAATTCATGTTGTTTCTTTCAATAGTACGTCAATGATTAGCTGAAGGCCACATCTAAACACGACAGAAATGTCCATCATTTTACTCAGTCATCTGGAAAAATCATATTTTTATTAGGTGATGATACAATTTTTAACACAACCAGCCATTACTTGCATTCCTTAAATAAGATATATACAGTATATAATTCAGGGTTGATCAGATTTTTTAATCATGTTGGTAGAAATATATGGGGCATATTTCTAAAGCCTTTAAGCAAAACTGCAGGTTAGTAATATGCACCTTGTTGTTATTTTTTTAATACTTCCGCAATGGGACCACATGAAATTAAATTCTTTTTCTGTGATGTTAATTTTTTCCAAAGTCATTTAGGGAAATTACACGTATCAAAAAAGTCTTTAAATGAAATTCAAGTATCTAATTTCTTGTACCTAGGTATTTCATTTTCATTTTTAAAAACTTTTTAAAAAAAGCAGTGATTTTTTTGTTGTTCCAAACAGTAACTTTTAATGATTGGGTTCAAATGTGCTCAGATTGGTAATTAGAAATCGTCATTCCATTCCGGATTCGGAAGTACGGAACTCAGAAAAAATGAAGATCCGAAAACTGTTTTTTTGGTGGGTTCGGAACGTTTTTTGGAGTGTTACTGGTAACCCTTTGATTGAAAAAAACCTTGGAATAACCTTCGCTCCCTCCAAATACGACCGAAACTCTTGCAGTTTCCAATTGGTAGTTTTTAAGGGTTATCACATAGCATATCAAGGTTATTTTTGAGGGTTTACCGAATTACGAGGTTTTACAATGGGCTACACTTGTACTTTCAGATAACCCTTGGAAAAATGGCCCGAAAAATCTGCTCGGTGTTTGGACGAACGTTCGGAAACGTCAACCAAAAGCTGACAATGAGATTCCCCGTGATGGATCCGGATCCCATCTGTAAATCGCTTCTACTGTAACTGAACCAACCCAGGGACGAGACCAGGATGGCACTATTATAGGGTCCTGCAAACAGGAACTTTGTAATTGGAAAAATTTGTATGCTTTATGGTGGGATTGTATGTCAACGCAATGAGAAAATATTCCCCCTTTAATACTTGTAAATACAAACAAATAAGCATTTGTAGGGTGGAGGGCACTTACTGCCCTTTAAAGGGCATGATGGTGTCACCACCCCCACCAATTTCTCTTTCTTATTAACACTCTCTTGTTCCATAAATAAAACAACTGTGAAATTAGCACACATATTTTCGCTTGTACCCTACTTCACCACCCACTTCCGCGTCCCGTTGTACTAACCCACAATCCAGCTCCTGACACATACACACCCCTATCCGCCACTTCACCATTGGGCCTCTTCCTGTGCTCCACATATCTGGACGCTGCTTGCTTTTCAGCCCCCCCCTCGTTCCCAAACTAGCCAGAGAAAATGTTTCAAGAGTGCCCTAGTACGGTATTTCGGTCTGATTTGTCAGGTCTGTATCTTTAGCCAGTGTACAGCATG
>JAACNH010005379.1:0-15000 GCA_019447015.1 Hymenochirus boettgeri
ATAATTTTGGTTTTTATTTTTGAATTTCTGAACAATCGAGTTTGTGTTTGGTTTTTAATAGGCCGCACAATCAGTTGGGGCAAAATATTAGCACAGAACCCTTTAATTTCCGCTAAATATCTACTGATGGAAGTAGCACTATTTGTATACATTTCACATTAGAAGCCATACTTACTTGCCTAAACCTAACTTTAACAGTGTGTGACCCCTTTCAGTTGATGTTGGTTTCTTGCTCATAGTTTTGTTTCTGCAGTATCCACTGATTGTTCTCTCTACCTTCACTTAACTTCCCAGTGTTCCATTTGTAAAGACGGTCTTAACAGACATTGTCCATACTAAAGGTGGATTGATATTTTGTTGACCAATTTCAGGCCCTAATAAGTGCTGGTTTGTTGGTCCAATAAAATGTAAGCTTTGTGTTTCAATGTTTGGTGGATGTTTCATTGAATCTGTAATCAACTGGTAGGAAGATTTTTTTGTTGTTGTTTTGTTTGTGAATTTTTTTTATAATTGTAATTTTTGTTTTTTCTGATATAGTATAGAATACGGTATTCTTAAAGGGCAACTATTGTTGGTCCACACAAACTTTCAGGTTTTTAAAGTCTATTTCCCAGGGTGAGTGATGGTAGGACCAGTGAGCTGTTAAAGCTGTCCTATCACTGCTCAATGTGTCACTGCATGTGTCATTATCATTCCCTAATGTAGAGATAGCAGACACTGTCATGCTGTGGACATGGAGCAACCAGTGGTGAGCTCACTGTTCAGCTACCCAAGGAAATAGAAATAGGCTTTGTACCTCTCGGGAAATAGACTTAAAAATCTTGAAATATTAGAGTATCTTCAAGTCCAGTTTTTGGACCCTGTTAAATTTTGAATTAAAAAAAAAAATAATTTCGATTGCGATTTGCCCATTTCGGGAGAAGAATTAGTCAGGCACCATCTATGTCCTGATGCACAGTTATACTTTTTTTCTAGCCTGCTAAATTTATTACCCTCTTAGAATTAAGCACCTTAGTAAAGGTATTTTAACGGAACATTATCCCTTGGCCAAGATGAGCTGCCATTACAAACTACGCTTACTCACACAAGCCTGTCGCCTTTGGTGAATATTGTACTTGCCTTACCAGGTGTCCGCAAATATGGTAAGATTTCAAGCTATTGCAGATGTAATTGGCAACAGGACTGTTGGTCAAGTGAAGAACTTTTTGTAAACACAGGCGTCGGTTTAACTTAGAGGAGGTATTGCAGGAATGGGAAGCAGAACAAGGAACCAGGCTTTCTAATGGTGATGCTTCTGCTTTAGGGGGATGACACACAAAAACACTTCTCATGTGCCATCAGGAAAGAGCACTGATGAAGAAGAGGAGGTGTGTTTGTGTAGCCGCAGCCTTGAGTTGAGACGTTGCCTTTTTTTCCGTTCTTGATTTCTGACTAATGTTAAGGTAGCCGTACAGGTAGCCTTTAGCAGTAAAATGATAATTTAGTATTCACTGTGGCTCGAATCTAGAGTAATGTCGCTGTTTATTTGCTATAAAACCAGCATGAGGATTTATTTTTGTTTTGTATAGACTTTTTGTTTACGTAACTTGGAATTGTATCTACAATGTGTATTACAAAATGTTTTTTTATTTATTTCGTTTTTTTTTAAATATATCAAGTTGGGTTTTTTTTCCTGCTGATTTCAAAATTATTTTTCTTTTCCCCTCCTTCCTTTTCTTTTTTTTTTTTTTTTTTTTTTTTTACATTTATTTTCTCTTTAGACCCAGCCCAACAGACAGTTCCTCAAAGCCAACCTTCGCCTCCAGCACAGTCCTCCGTTCTGCCACCAACAACCTCTGTCTCAACACTAAACCAACTCCACCGCTTCTCCGGCCAACGTTACCAGCTGCTCCGGCTCTTCACCGGCAACGCCACGCTCCAGCAGCAGGCGATTCATTCAACCAAGACCCACCTTAACCAACTCCACCGCCGCTCATCCGCCCAGCTAACTCCATGCCTCCTCGTCTGAACCCCAGACCTTTGGTGACCTCAAGCACTGGTCAGCAGCCTCCATCTCTAATCGGAATACAAACTGAACCTCAGCCAATGCATTAAGATAAACCAAAACATGAATAAACAGTTCAAAGCGGAGGTAGAACCACCATTCCCGACCTTCACAGTTTCCCTCTTTATGGTCAGACAGATGAAGACTTTTTTGTGTACTGTATACTAAATGGGGATAAAAATACCATACTGCCAAACATAAACCAAAGTTTCTTTGTTTTTCTTTTTCTTTATTTTTTAACAATACCATTTTGTTTTTATTTGAATGAATTTTAATTTTATTTTAAAGCATTACCCCCTGTAAATTTAACAAATCCCAAGGGATTTCTATGTTTATTTGTAATATTTTTGGAGTCACATTTTTATATGTTTAAAAAAAAAAAAGGGAACTTTTTAAGTCCTGAACTGTGTTGTAAAAACCAGGTCTGTCATTTATTTTCTTTTGATGATTTTCAATCAACTCTTATTGTTGTATATCACATTCTTAATACTTTATTTTCTATGTCTCTTTAAAATATATTGTACAATTGTATAAAAAAAAAAACAAAAAAAAAATGACTCTAAAAATCTGTGTTGTAAGCATCTTTTTATGAAGTGTTTAAATCTAGAATGTTTTGAATTAAAATAATCTAGTCTATTTTTCAGCTTGTAAGGAAAACGCGTTGTCCTGTCTGTCCCTGTGTACCGTGGATGTGAAATCGACATTGGCCATGTTCCATGGCTAAGTGTTCTGTGATTTAAGTGGTTATTTATTTGCTGTACTTGTCCTGGTGGATATCGTGATGTCTGTATGTGTACGCCACAATTCTGTAAAATTTGCTGCATTCTAATATTTCTTCTTCTTTAAGAAAGCTGTGTTTAGAGAAAACACGGTGGTGTCCCAAATATGCAGCAAGGTTATAAATACATTTATATTGCAGTTGGATTGCTGGATTAGGGATGTCCAACCTGCAGCCTCCAGAAATTTAAAAAATGTTCAACTCCGCCAGTTTCCCTGGCTGAACTCTGCAATAGCAGTTTGGGCGGAATTCTCTGAATGCTGTGTTTGTTTTTAGGCTGTGATCCAATAAAGATTTAATGTTTTGAAGGAAGTACAGCCTATCGTTTATTTGAATAGCAATTTGCAGCCGGGGAATGTAGGAAGTTTTAGTAATGAAACATCTGGAGAACAGCAGGTTAAACATCCCTACTCTGAATCATCACTTCCCACTGTCAGTTACTCAGTAATCATCTAATCATGTATAAGTAATTCTGCAGTCCTTGACTTGTTGGCCATCACCCAAGTTTTGATTCATTATTTGAGAGTGCGCCCACTAGAGATTAAAGGATAATTGTTTTGCCTCAGTGCATTTTTTTTTTCTTTATAGAGAGTAAAGGTATGCAGCCTCCCCATACATTTTTTTTCCAGACTTCGAGCCTCTCTGCCTTCAATTAGTTATGCTGTGAAGGGGGCGTAACCATTCTGTCTGCCTCTAAACTGTCACTCAAAGCTGGCATGCGAGAAAAACACTCCTCCACCCCCTTTGTTCAGCTTGATTATGTAGGCTGTATCCTTGCAACAAGACATTTCAAGTTTATTTGACTGGCAGAGGAGGAGAGAGGTTGTAACAGACATTACCACCAGTTAATAATAAGTGTTATGTTAACCATGGCCCTGGGGCCTGCCAGGAGGCAGGCTTTTTTTTAAACTCCTCTTGCTTGCGTGTGATATCTGAGGGAGGGCAGCATGGTTGTAAATGTGGGCGATTTCAGCTGCTGGAAGTGTGGACATGTAATGGGGCTGTGTCTTTAAATACTAAATGTGATGGAAGAAAGGATTTGACCTTGCTTTGGCCATTAAATAATACATTAGTATGTAGAACAATAATTTAGCATTAATGATTTCTAATGTGTGCACTTGTACAGAATTATTTTGTTTTAGACCTGTTGGTACTTCTTTAGGATGGATTCTACATGCATTTATCATTTTTCATTCTTTTCAAAGTATTGCCCTGCATACCAAGTGTATTTTATGCTATGAGAGAGAGCGTCAAGGTACAAACTAAATGGGGGTTGGGTGAGGGATAGTTTTCAGAACCAAAATATTGTGCAAGAGAGGTTAGAAAAAGTCGATTGACGGCTAGGCCACACTAGCGCAATAGTGCGTGCGAATTTTAAATTCTATGAAAATCGCTCCAGTGCACCGAAATCGTGGGATTTTTGATGCATTGCAATTGCGCATCTGTTTGCGATATATCACATTTTATGTGCAATTGTATGCGATTCCATATGTCAAAAGGCAAAAGCGCCATCACACCTAAATTGCGTGCAAATTGTTACCGGAATTGCACACGCAATAGAGTGCGAATGCGCGTGCAATTCTGTTTGAGATGCAATGTGACCGTGCCCTAACTCTTAATTAAGGGGTAGGTCTTATTCATTAAAGGCAGTTTGGCCCATGAGGTTTGCATGCTATGAATTGGCTGATTCCACAAGTTTGTATCCCATTGACATGGAAAGATAGTATAGTAACTATGTCCCTTATATGGAAAGTGCTTCAAAACATTTGTGAGCAAGAGTCGCCCTTATACGACTACTTTCTCCTGAGAATAACATTTCTAAATTTTCCAATAGTCCTTTTGTCTTCTCTTAGTATTACTGTAACCCAGGAACGAGTTAACCAGAATAGAGAACATTACGAGTGTCTGCCTTCTGTGTTCATTGCTTCTTGGTCTGTTTGTGGGTTCTAATGCATAGCAAAATGTTTTAGTTCCTATAAATGAAATGCCTTATGAAAGGTGTACCTCATCTTATTGTGTAGAATAATGTAGATAATGTGATCTGTATTTATGTCCTTTTATGATTTAAATGTCTAAGTGTATAATTCATATTTTACCATGAAATTGTAAAATGGGTGGACGCCTACAGATTGAATTTTTAAATATTGGATGTGTTAACGTATTTAATCATATTATGTGTGTTGTAATTTTCAACTGTGCGGTTGTTAAAGCAATTAGAAAAAATGATTATAACCCCATGAGAGGACGGAAATGTAGCCCAGTTTATTTCCCAGGTAATGTACCCAATTTCTGTACTTGCAAATGATGTATATACCTATTGTATGTATTTTGTGTTGGGTTTTTTTTTCTGTTATGGTAAATTGCTTGACTTGATCCTAGGATTAAAGTTTTAAATATTTTTGTGTGTTGTATTTTGTGTCATCGTTCTATATTTTTCACGAATCATTGGGTTTCTGAGGAATCATTTGGCTAGATGTATAGTTTGTTAAAGTTTTTAATATCACAAGGGTTGTTTGGGCTATTTTTCCATTTTCTTTGTTTTCTTGAATAGTTAAAAACAAAATGGCTGACATTTTCCTCTGGTGAGTAAAATATGAAAAAACAATTACATCATTTTTAGATGTAAATGAGACCACGATCTTGTAATTCTCTTGTCAATGGGGGAGGTTGCTGTGGCAACTTAATGATAATGAAGTATATTATAATAATCAAGTAGTAATATAATAATCAAGTAGTAGCTTTCAAGTCTTGTTAGGACAGCAGTAGAGAAATGTATCTTCCAAGATCGCTTCTAATAAAATACCCTAAAAACAAAACAGCAATTAACTTAATAGTACTCTATTTCCTGTTTCCCATGGTTGTCTGCAGTGACGTCAGTCCCTTTAATGTCTATGGGACTAATGAAGTGTAGAATGCCCAACTGGAAGGTTTTTACCAGCAGAGGGAAACCCAAGAAGACTCTTAGTCACAATGATATTTTGTTTTAGGTAACATGTACAACTCACCCATTGAACAGTCACATTCATTTACAGTTAATGCTCTTATACTCAGTGCTGCCAAGGGCCATACAGAAGTGGTTGATGAAAAGTTGATACCAAGCTGGAGTGGCCACGTAATGTTAGGCAGTGTTGGTAAAAACAAACCTGCCTTCTTTTAATCTCACCCATGAACAGCACATAGAAAAGAAAGGATTAAAGCCTACATAGAGCCCAGGAATCTTTGAATCTAATGGCGAAACTAATAACTTGGATTGTGCCCTCTTGTCCTGGACTCCCTGATACACTGTAAATATGTAAATACTTACAAATTCACACTGAAGATAATGACCGCTTGCAAGGTTAAAATTGAACATTTGTCTGCAAAACTTTCTCTATAACATTTTGTTTTGCAGTTAATGTTGAGTTAAAATAATTCTTATCTCCCAAAGCATTCAGACAGACAGCCTGCCCTGCAGTAGCCGAGTAGCCGTTTGGTCCTTGGATGAGGGGTGGACAAAAGATGCCTCCGCAGAGGGGGGGGGGAACATCTTGACTAGACCGTTGGTAGGTATATCTTTGGTTAGGAATGTCTTGGAAAGTAATCTGTTCTTAAAGGGTATCTCCACTGGTAAAAAAAAAATTTGGTATTCAGTTTTATTGAAGAACAGGAGGTAAAGGAGCCGTTGTCTTGCCTCCTCTTCTTCAATAAAAAGTTCCGGAGCCGGGAACAAAGGTAAGGTACTTACCCAATCACTCACTCATCAGATGTGTCTCCTGACAGGTCCTGACGGCCTCTATTCTATGGAATATGTCTACCTGGAGGTAAGTTTATGGGCAGGAACAACTTTTGCTCATGTAGTATTTAGTAAACCACAATTATAATTACCTTCCCCTGCTTCTCTTCCTCCATAGTTAAATAGTACACAGGGTGAGGACCTAATTTGCGAAGTCCTGACCTCTGGGTACTTAACCAAACTGCTGGAATACTTACTTAAAGCCTCGTCTGCGATCTGGTCGATCCTCCTTTCTGCCATGCGATGCAGCCAATGGGAAGACACCTCCATGCAGAGATTTTGAGTAAATATTCATTCCAGCAGTTAAGTTATTAAAGTACCCAGTGGTGATGACTTAGCGATATGGGTCCTCACCTGGGAAATGTGCAGTTTTGGATTGGCGAAAAAAGGTGAGTATAATTTTCTTTGAGGCACATATTTATTATAACATTGCACAGCGCTGCTTCCCAAGTAGCACGGGCCAGCGCTCAATTCCCGCATCAGTTACCACTGACCAAGCCCAGTAAGTTCATGACAAAATGCATCTATATATCTATAATTTATGGGTCATGTGATAATCTGCTATATAAAGTGAGAAACTTGTATGTAAGTTATTTGTATGTGCTCACTCACCACCCGAATGTACCCAGATGATGGCAATGCTCACCGGAAAGACCAGCACCCCTGTTAAGCCCAATTTGAATAACAAAATGGCAAGCTGAGTGTGAGGAAGGCAACCTACTAATGGGAAAGGGTTTTAATGGTAGGTAGGGCTTGCAAAATGAGAGGGAGGGGGTGGGCAGTTTTTCAGACTTTGGTGGTGGGGGGGGGAATCCTGGAGAACTATTTGAGCTGGGATGTAAGTTAAGGATTTATTACACTACAGAATGGGGCCAGTAGTGGGGGAATATATTAGTTTTGGGGGTGGACATGCCCTTTAAATGGTCCGATGGTCTTGCCTATGTACACTAAAGACAAGGGCACTTCAGTTAATAAACACAGAAGTCTGTTGATATTAAACAGTTTACCAGAATACGGATGGTTAAAAGCCGAACCCAGAATCGGTGAGCTGCATATATTGCAACTACAACATCTATAACAGCCCTTCTTTTTTGAGAAAGTAAATGGTGTTTTTCTGTATTTTGATACGGGATCTGCTTGTACAATTCTGGAATAAAGGGATCTACCCTTTTGATACACACATCTAGGTTTCAATTAGTGTTTGAACCTAAGCTGGGATCCCCTTAATAGCAGACCAGTATTAATCAAGATTCTGCTTGATCCCTATTGAATTTGTAGTAAATGTGGTGAAGGGAACACTATGGGGTGCTTTTAGCTTCATTAAGAACATCTTGACCCCATAGTGATTGTCAATGGGGAACGTGCTGTGGTAAATACACTAAGTGTGAACCTAGCATGTTTATCTGGATCCTGTAAGGGGTTTAGGTTCCCCAATGGTGTTGTTTGGTTTGAACTGCACAATGTGCCAGAAATGTCTTTCTAAGACCTGCAGGTTTATTCCATTGACATACTATGGATTATAGCTGTCAGATAGGTGGTTGGATGTGTGATTCCTACTGCTGAAGGGCCCTGAATAATCCTTCTTAAACCTTGGACAGGAACCACTAAAGCATGGGCTTTTAATGTCTGTAAGTCGGTAAAAATAAAAAGCTTTATTCCAGGATGTATGAAAAATGAATTTTCCAGCATTCTGTGCAGCCAGGGAATTGGGAGTTGCAGAATTTAAACATGTTAAAAGTTCAACACCCATGCTCTATATTTATTACACTGTATTGCATCTTAATACATTCATTAGCCAATGGACATAAAAAAGAAGCTTACCGCTAACAGATAATGTTGGGAGTTGTAGTTTTCAAACATGTGCATATTCAAACCCTGGTAGGAATCCCTAAAGCATTGGCTTTTAATGTCTGTAAGTCAGTAAAAGCACATTATTCAGAATATATGAAAAAAAAAATTCCCAGCATTCTGTGCAGCCAGGGAATGCTGGGCGTTGTAGTTTTCAAACTGTGAAAAGTTCAAACCCATGCTCTATATCATTACACTGTATTGCATCTTAATACATTCATTAGCCAATGGACATAAAGAAGAAATTTACTGCTTACAGAGAATGCTGGTAGTTGTGAGTTTTCAAACATTCATATTCAAACCCTTTGACAGATATGCTAAAGCATGGGCTTTTAATGCCTGTGTAAGTCATTAAAAGGGCTTTATTCCAGGATATATGAAAATAAAATTTCCAGCATTCTGTGCAGTCAGGGAATGCTGGGAGTTGTAGTTTTTAACATGTGAAAATGTCAAACAATGCTCTATATCATTACACTGCATTTCATCTTAATACATTCATTAGCCAATGACATAAAGAAGAAACTTACTGCTTACAGAGAATGCTGGTAGTTGTAGTTTTCAAACATGTGAAAGGTCCCAAGTTCAACACCCCTGCTCTATAAATCTGGATACATGCATGCCCCCATCCATTTCTTTGAAAGTGAGAAATATGTGTTTATATGTTAGATTATTAGGGCAATGCTATTATAATAACTGAGTCTGTGAGGTCCTTCTGTTATAAAAAGGCTCTCTACTTCATTTATACTCTGTGGGGAGCTTTTAGCTCCTTTAAAAACATTTCTCCCTAATATGTATAGCTAATCACTATCCTGTGTTCTCCTAACACTATAGTAATTGTAGATCTGGAGCTGTTGTGGTTAATACTAATAAGTGTGTACCTAACATGTTAATCTGGATCCTGTGTAGGGTCTCAGTCTCAATGGGGCTGTTTAGTTAGAATTGCACATTGTGGCAGGATTTTCCTGGTACTGGCTGGCAGGTCAAATAAAAATGGGAGGGTATGTGTGGGTTTGATCATATTATTGTGGTGGGATTGCCTGGGTCCTTTTTAGGACTTTCAGACATCCCATTTGAGCCTCCCCCTGGATACTTGCTGGGAGCAGATAGGGAGAGCAAGTTCAGAATTGATCCTAATACTACCAGCTAAATGAATGTAAGTAGCCTCTCTTGGCCCCACAGCTAAAGCTATATGCATAAGGGAGAGGCAGACAGATCCCGAGTCACTTGCATGTTTGTGCACTTGTGTTGTATCACTGAGAGCATGACCCCGAGCTTTCAATAAAAATAATTACCTAGCAAAACACACACACATCATTTTCACTGTGCGCCAATGGGCACACTTTTGATAGTATAATATATAATATAATACAGTGTTGACACTCAGCTATACAACCTCCTCCAGGGTTTCCTAATGTCCCTCTTCCTGCTCACCTCAGGCAGCTGCAGAGTTTAAATTCATACAATTCTCTATGCTGCTGTCAATACAGGGCAAATTGGATACATTTTAAAACAAAACAATGCTGCTTCTTAAGGTGGCCATACATATATACAATTTACTTACCCGACCGAGCGCTCCCGCGACATTCGATCGATCCTGCCAGAACCGTCTCTCCCGTTCTTCTATGCAGCCGACATGCGATCGCAAAATCCCATTCATTTTGCTATCGCATGTCGGTCACATAGAAGAACGGGAGAGGCGTTCTGGCAAGATGATCGAATGTCGCAGGAGCCCTCGGTCGGATAAGTAAAAATCGTATATATGTATGGCCACCTTAACTCACAGCTCAATTAACAATGTTACAGTCTATGTAACAAGCTATGTAACAGTCTATGTAACAAACATATAACAGTCTATGTAACAATCTATGTAACAAAACTCTAACAGTCTATGTAACAAAACTCTGTAACAGTCTATGTAACAAACTATGTAACATCTATGTAACAATCTATGTAAGCCTAGTAAAAACTATGTAACAAACTATGTAACAATCTATTTAACAGTCTATGAAACTAATATGTAACAGTCTATGTAACAAACTATGTAACAGTCTATGTAACAATCTATGTAACAGTCCATGTAACAATCTATGTAAACAAACTATGTAACAGTCTATGTAACAATCTATTAACAGTCTATGTAACAAACTATGTAACAATCTATGTAACAGTCTATGTAACAGTCTATGTAACAGTCTATGTAACAGTCTATGTAACAGTATGTAACAATCTATGTAACATATAGTAACAATCTATGTAACAACTATGAACGTATGTAACAATATGAAACAGTCTAAAAAGTCTAGTAACAGTCTATGAAACAGTCTATGTACAAGTCTATGTAACAATCTATGTAACAAAACTATGTAACAATCTATGTAACAGCCTATGTAACAGTCTAACAGTCATGTAACAGTCATGAAACAGTCTATGTAACAGTCTATATAACGTCTGTAACAGTCTATGTAACAGTCTATGGAACAGTCTATGTAACAATATGAAACAGTCTATAAACAATCTATGTAACAGTCTATGTAACAGTCTATGAAACAGTCTATAGGCAACAGGAAGAAGTTGAATAGCAAACAGACTGAACAGGCAGAAAGAGGGATTCCAGGAATTTCCCCCTAAAACACCCTGTAGCACTATATAAACATATACTTGAATGCATACAGATGTGCATAACCTAAAGATTCAAATAATAGAATATTAATAGAGGTAACACTCGGGTGACACGCAGCTTAACTGCAGTTTATTACCTGTGTCAACACATGTTCGAGCAACACTGGACCCTTTTTGAAGTTGTCCATTGTGAAAAAGGGTCCAGTATGGGCTGAAAAACATGTGTGTTGCCTGAGTGTTATCTCTATCAACATTGTATTTATTTGAATCTACTTTATGCTGTTAAGGATGGAAGCACAGATAGAGGTAGCCAAGTTCTGTTACCAGTGTGGAGGACTACTAATACTTTTGTGCATAACCTAAAGGTTCCCTTGAAAATGTGCATAATGAAAGGGACCTATGTGCAGTGATGCTAGACATCTGGCTGCTGCCTCAGTTTGCCCTCCCTTAATTACCATATGATATGGGAGGAGTTTCAAGGGCACCGATTGGGGTTAAAGTCATACAGTAGTCTGTTACTGTGATGAGTGTAGTTTCCCTTAATCGGTTTGCATTCATTGCTTGTAGAATATATGACATATAGAGAAAAAGTTATGTTTATGGCAGAATAAGGCGCAATCCAGGGTTTACTTGTTAATAAGTAAACGCTAATCTAAACCTGTCCGACCTTTGACTGTCATAAAATCAAATAAAACAAGTGTCACGATGTTTAAATTCTATGTATCTCATTTGACCAATAGGCTACTGCCTTTCTTTATTCAATGAATGGTAGCAGGGGAAAGGTTTCGTCTAGTGAGAGTTTACAATGCGTTATGGAATGTGTTTCCCTTTACATGGGTTTGGCAGCCCTTTAACATGATATTTTTATTCGTACACATGGTCTAAACCGGTTGGTTATCTGATCACCATCTCCAATGGACGCACAGTCACACGAAACGTATAGATGTGTCCAATATCAATAGATAAGTCCCATCTCAAAACAAAAATCATATTCTTAACCAGGATCCTCCCAGACCTGAGTTGTATTCAGAGCAGGATTATCCACAAGGCAACCCATGGCAACTGCCTAGGGCCCAGGAAACTCAGGGGGCCCAGCTTCAAAAGCAGTAGTAACAATTATAGTCATTACAATATATTTAAAAAAAGGGGCCCTAAATTATGGCCCTGCCTAGGGCCCCACATGATATTAATCCATCTCTGGTTGTATTAAACTTTACTTTTCCATCCTAACACTTCTAAAATTACATGGAGCAACCCCTCACTGGCAAGGTCAACTCCTCTGCTGCCATTGCAAGCTGGTACACAGAAATGCGTAAAAGGCGGCTTGTTAGCGTCCTTAACCATTGGCCATGACATCACCATTGCGGCCTTGACTGGTGGACATACATGGAAGAAGTACCGCCTACAGTAGGGCTTCATTGTCTTATGGCCTGTAATTGTATGGAGGCAGGGGTCGCTATTCTACCTCCCTTTCTTCTTGCTATTTAGATATCCCATCACAAATTCTGTCTGTTCATGGCAGTGCATGTACAAAAGCCTGGATTGCTCCTTCTGGGTTCATCCAGGATCTACTACGTCTACCTGAGAAAGTCGGTTCAAATGTTTGACAAGGGTTTTCTCGGTATGTAAGAAGAAATGGGAGGTATGAGTAGGGGCCACTTCCTCTTAAAAACTTATAGCCTTAAAGGTGAATGTAACCAATATTTTGTCTTAACCCATTTGAATTTTGAAACTATCTGTGTGTACCAGATCACAACACAACATTTCCCTCAAAGACACAATCTTAACAAAACCATGCATGTGTACACAAAAAACTAAAATGGAGCCTTGACAACCCATGCATGTGTACACAAAAAAAACTAATATGGGGCCTTGAAAAAAAAACATGGGTTAAAGAACCAACGTCACGACAAAAGGTGGAAATGTAGGTAATAAACACTATTAATGTTTAACAGGTGAACTATTCCCTCCCATGTATTATTAACCAGCAGGCAGTGCAGGATGATGTTCTACTTTGATCATTTTAACACCTTCTCTATATTCTCTATCAGATTATATTAGCACCTCTCCCATTGGTTCACAATCATTAGCAAATCAGGAACATAAATTAGTAACCTAATTGATTGTGGGTGGAACTTCCCTGCTTCTTCCCTCCCCTTCTGCTGCGGGGAAACACCATTGGTCCAACCATAGACTTGAATGAGACTAACATGACCAGTCCCAAAGGACCATGGGAAACAGAGGCAAAAAGTGACAGCTGCATGTTTGTGTATATTTGGACAATAATTTAAATTCTGCAGGTTTCTGGCATTATGAACAATTGGTTTTTCTCACTGCACAGTCTTGATTACAGGCAGGTCATCTAATAGTTAATTGACAGCTCTGGCAGTGGGATGGGAGAGGAGACTTGTAACTTTGTATCTTGTTTGTGACACAGTTGTTGGTTTTAGGGATCAGAGTTACAGCGATCTGTTAGCAATTACAGTTTTTGACATTTTTTATTTTAGTTTTACCTCTCCTTTAAACATACTAATGGGGCGTAGGGATCACCATAGCAACCATAGCGATTGGTATTGGGCCTGGAGCCAAAGGGGGCCCTACCAGGTCCCCTGCAGACATATCCACCCCTAAGAATCGTTTTACCTCACGTAGTTCAGTCCCACAAACCCTATTTCGTTTTACTTAGACCTTTTAAAGAGGCTCCCAGGCTCAGATATTCTACTACAAAAACACTGCTCCCCTCTTAATCCGTGATAGTGACATTACGGCCAATGACTGACGCCCGTTACAGAACGACACTCCTCTTCTACTGTGCATGCTCGGAACCAACCAGCTCGCAACAGCACCAGGGGAGGGGTGTCCACACCAGCGAGGGATCGGGGGGTTTATATAAGTAGAATATCTGAGCTGGGAGCATCTTTAAAAGGTACATGTAAAACGAAAATGGGGTTTGTGTGGCTGAACTACGTGACATAACAATTTTCATAGGAAGGTGGACATTCCCTTTAAAAACCTGCCCTGGTTGGGTGGAACTGCACTGAATGTTTTTTTGGGGGGGCTGAGGGGCCCATCTAAAATTTTGCTGTGGGGCCCTGGGATTTCTAGGTATACCACTGCACTATATGCCCTTTAGGTCCTTATTACATGGAAATCACCTGAACTTGTCATTTTCTTACTAGAATTTAGCAGCTGATGCAATAAGAGGTGCAAAACTGAGTTACTGCAGTTGGATAAAAATTCAGAATTCCACCCAATCAATATTATATACGGGACACACCCTCGGGAACCCCACCCCCCATCCTCCACCCCACCTTATTGGCCTGTGACTTTGGAGCCTTGTGGGAGTTTGTGATGCTCCCTTGTTGTGCAGGAGACACCCCAGAAGCTGGGAGTCTCAAAGAACTAAAGGGAGGGGTGGGATAAATGAAAATCTCATTGGATGCTGATGATTAATAGCATGGGCACATTTTTGCACCTCTTTTGCATCAGCCCCTTATGTTGGCCATAGACTTGGTTAGAACAAAAAATTGGTGGTGGTAACATCAGGCCAGGTACCACTGACTTACCTTGCAACCAGTGGCGTAACATTAGGGCCTGTGACTGGGGGGTCCGGGAGGTAAGAAGGACCACTATCCCCTCCAGAAGATACACACAATCAGCTGTTTAAAAGAACCAGTTTAAAACCTCCGCCGATTTCAAACAGCTGATGGTGATGTTGGAACTTCTAAGGAGGGGGAGGGGGTGAGTCAGGGACCCAGACTCCATTCTTGAGGGGGGGCCCAGCCCCCTGCAGTTATGCCCTGCTTGCAACCTTCCCATGACATTCCTGGGTGGAGAACTATTGTGTGTTACAGTTTCTTAAAATCCTGTTAAAATGAAAAGTACTTGGGACAGGGATATAGGACTGGTAATTCCTACCTCGAAAGAACAGACAGATAG
>JAACNH010005380.1:0-20469 GCA_019447015.1 Hymenochirus boettgeri
GCACAATAGGCACGTGCCTAGGGGCGTCTGAGGTTGGAGGCGCGGCTTTCAATCTCCTCCCACCAATCCAACCCCTTTATAGTCTATTTTCTTCTCCAAAAAAGGAAAATTGGGTGTGGTTTGGGGTGTGGTCTGTGTTAGGGGTAGGGCTAAAGGCCCAGGCTCTTTGGGCCTACAGGCTCCTGAGGTGTAAATCCGGCTCTGGGAGGTATGGAATAGCCTTTAAACTCCTTTTCTTCAATCAATACATTGAAGGAAAGTTCACTTTTCCAGTAACTATTCCACAGTTCCCCTTTAAGAATGGGGAGGTAACAGGGCCAGATTTACCATTAGGCACAATAGGCACGTGCCTAGGGGCGTCTGAGGTTGGAGGGGCGGCTGTCAATCTCCTCCCACCAATCCAACCCCTTTATAGTCTATTTTCTTCTCCAAAAAAGAGAAAATGGGTGTGGTTTAGGGGTGTGGTCTGTGTTTAGGGGTAGGGCTAAAGGCGCCAGGCTCTTTGGGCCTACAGGCTCCTGAGGTGTAAATCCGGCTCTGGGAGGTATGGAATAGCTCTTTAAAACTCCTGTTCTTCAATCAATACATTAAAGGAATAGTTCACTTTTCCAGTAAACTATTCCACAGTTCCCCTTTAAGAATGGGGAGGTAACAGGCCAGATTTACCATTAGGCACAATAGGCACGTGCCTAGGGCGTCTGAGGTTGGAGGGGCGCTGTCAATCTCCCTCCCACCAATCCAACCCCTTTATAGTCTATTTTCTTCTCCAAAAAAGAGAAAATGGTGTGGTTTAGGGGTGTGGTCTGTGTTTAGGGGTAGGGCTAAAGGCGCCAGGCTCTTTGGGCCTACAGGCTCCTGAGTGTAAATCCGGCTCTGGGAGGTAGAATAGCTCTTTAAATTCCTGTTCTTCAATCAATACATTGAAAGAATAGTTCACTTTTCCAGTAAACTATTCCTTAACGATATGTCTCCTCTTAAAGCTGTACATGGTTGTAACCAGCCCAGAACTATCTGGGGAGGAGAACCTCATAAGAATTACTCAAACTTGAAACTCGCTGGATTTATCTCCTCTAAACACGAGCACCAAATGGCATCAATGAAGACTTTGACCTCACACCCCGTTTATTTGAAGTACTTTTCGATGTATCTGTGCTTTAGAATATGGATAAATCAAGCCTCTCAGAATATAGAATATAGCGGTCGTGGGTGGGGACATGCCCTGCAGTGTGTCAAAAGTAGGAAAAGAGGGTGGATATGCCATTTAAAGAACCACCCTTTATGGCTCACTATTCAACCCTGTAATCATCCTAGTTATCACTAGGAAAATGTCGGCCAGTTCTTGGTCCCTAAGCCTTAAGCTGGGGGTAAGTGAGCAGCTATTAAAACGTCCTAATACATCAATGACAGGAGCTCCCAAGTTAGACATTATTATTTCTGTGAGTGGGTATTGTCTTTAGTTGTCACAACCTACATACCATATGGTTATTACTTGGCTGGATAGTCCACACTCCCCCTCTGTCCCTCAAACTTTAGTATTTTCATTTATACCGGGATCCTCAACCTACAGCTATCCAAATGTTTGAAAACTACACCTCCCAGCATTCCTAGGGTTTCATCAGTAGTTGAGGATGCTGGGAGTTATAGTTTTCAAACATCTGGAAGCCGCAGTTTGAGGATCACCGATATATACCAGAATCTACTTTTTACATGTAGTAAATGCCACATTACAAGTATAGGTGTTCTGTGAGAAAAGCTTTAACATATGAATTTTTTTTAAAATAAGTTTGTTCTCATTTACCATTCTTTAAAAACAGATATGCAACCAAAATGAACATATTATAGAAACAATACCTTCCATGTAAATTTACATTTAGATTTATCTAACTATATGTAAGCATTAATAGAATGTATAAGTGCCACTATAATTACCCTGAAATCATGGAATTGGGATATACTGCACCCTTCTTTTAAAGGACAACATACCAAAAAAATAACATCCCCCCCATTACATTTCCCACTCTTCCAGCAGCTGAAATCACTTACTACATTTACAGCCGTGCTGCCCTCCCTTAGATATCACCAACAAAGATGATGCTAACGGCCCGCCTACTAACGGCCAGGGCCATGATTAAATCTCTGATTTCATAAAACCTTCATAACCTAACTAACCCATAATCCTCAAACAAAAAACCTTAAGGATTTCAGTGGCTTCAAGGGTGCATTCTAAATGGGGGGTTAACACTGAACAAGCATCGGTAACCTCTTGGTCGCCTGTTTGCCTGGATCAGATGAACAGGCAATTTGTCATGCCAGTAAATAATTGCCGATCGTGTGGTACATTTGTCCGTGTATACCCAGCCTAACGTGCTGTTTTACTGAGACATCCACTTTGCACTACATTACAATTAGTGTCTTTTAAAGTCAGAGCTGAGACACTGACGGCGGATCTACAGAAATTGCTGAATTGTGTTGGAATATTCTCCATTACTGGCTCCTGAGTTGGATCTTCCCGGGCACACCTGTATTCAAATTATATTGTTTATTTTTTAACGTTTCTACGACACACAGGACGTCTTCATCAGGACAAACATCCTTCTACTACAGTAGAAGGAGACAATAACATCAGACCATCTATGGGCACATTAAACAATCTTCTTTATAAAGAATATATGGAACAATCATTCCTGTATGTGTATAGAGTAAGTATTGATATAAATCCAGTCTCACATTTACCTCAGGCAGCTTCAGGGTTAATGGGCAGTTTTTAGTTTGGGTGGACAGTTGCTTGGAACATTTCCCAGTTTACATACCATTAACAGTTTTACCATTTAAGTTACCATTGCTATTTTGCCAACTATTTAGGCGGATATGTGCAGATTTTTTTCTCCTATTGCCTTTATGAGTTTTTCCTTAAATTTTCTTGAAATTTTTTAGCAGTTTTGCCATCTCTAGTTACAACTCAGAGATTATCCCTCCCTCTGACAGAACACAGATTTTAGTGCAGTTTTTATGTAAATACATTACAATGCTCCTGTCCCCAACAAAGGTAATATTTGGCTTTTCATACAAAAAAGAAAAGTAATCTTTGCAGTTTATTTCTTTGCTAGCAGGGATATAAGGAAAGAATATTACATTTCAGTAAATAATAAAAGTAAATATGGGGAATCGAACCTGCTACCTTCTACCTGTTAAAAAAAAAAAGCTTTCTACCTCTATCCCACAGGACTAGTAGTTGGGATATCAGTACATAAGAATCCTTAGACTTTTGGCACTGAAACAAAAATCCAAATGCTGCTCCCCTCGCCATGCCCACGGAAGGGGTGTATTTTTATATTGAAAGTGGGTGACACTTTGTCCCGGAAGTGGTGTAGCTTGTCCAGAAGTGGGAGGGGCTTTATTCACATGATTGGTAAATGATGCCCACAGTGACTGGTATTAGATGCCCACAGTGACTGGTAGATGATGCCTAACATTGATTTTGAGCTGCAGGAACATCAACATGTTTTTGATCAAAGAATAGCCAGTCAGAAGAGAGGGGGAAGATTCCTAACTGCATTCTGCTGTGCAATGTCATGGCTTCCTCTTCTATTTAAAGTGACGGTACCTCCCAAATATTTTTTTTACAAACGACATTTTTGCGCCATTTTACATTAATGGAACCACACAAAAAAAAAGCAATAAACTCAGGCAGTAGACTATGTTGTACTGTTTTTCATAAATAACTAGGGGAATTGAACTTCTTGGGCTGTGTGTTCCTAAACAACATGGCTTTTCATGGATCTCCACCACAACTCAAAAATGAATAAAAGTACATTAGAACCTTTATTTTTCACTAGAAACTCTGTGCATAGAACAGTGAATCCTGGGGTCAGGGTGTTACTCTTCAACATGGGCTATGATTTGTACTGCCAACAACTGGAACCATGTTTGTTACATAACTATTATTCTTACAGTGACTAAATGCAACTTCCTAGAGAGAATCTTACAAAGTATAGGTGTTCTGTGGAGAAAAGCTTCACATTTGAATTTTAAAAAATTAGTTTAGTTCTCCATAGGGTACACAGCGGAGGCTTGCCACAGTTGTTGTTGCACCATGGCTTTACTTGTCCTTTGATTGCATAAACCTTGCATACACCAGTGTGAAAAAAATGCAGTCCAAGAGCACATGTTGTAAGTAGTGATGTAGATATAAAAGCAAATAAAATGGTTGTAGCCTTGTTAGTCCAGCATAAACTACAAAGATGAGTACTGTAGTTTATGATGATAACCTTTTATTTGTGGACTAACAGTTTATTATTAATGTTCAACCTGAGAAAGAGTGTATCCCACGAAAGCTTCTGTGTAATAGCAGTGATATCTACCTTTACAGCATACACATATTAAGTGTACAATAATTAGTCTGTAATATCCGTGCTGTGTACCTTATACAGCATAAAACCTATTGAGTGTAAATAATTAGTGGGTAATATCCGTGCTGTGTACCTATACAGAACATATTGAGTGTACAATAATTAGTGTTCATTCCTGCTGTACCTATAGAGCATACACCATATGATGTACAATAATAAGTGTATAATATAGTGGCTGTGTACCTTATACAGCCATACACATATTGAGTTACAATAATTAGTGTGTAATATCAGTGCTTGTGTACCTTATACAGCATAAACATTGAGTGTACAATAATAGTGTGTAATATCAGTGCGGTGTACCTTATACAGCATACACATATTGAGTGTCCAATAATAAGTAATATCAGTTCTTTGTAACTTATACCATCATACCCATATTGAGTGTCCAAGAATAAGTGAGTAATATCAGTGCTGTGTACCTTATCAGCATACACATATTGAGTTCCAATATAGTGAGTAATATCAGTGCTGTGTACCTTATACAGCATACATATTGGACCAATAAGTGAGTAATCTCGTGCTGTTTACTTTATACAGCATCACACATTGAATGACCATATAAAGTGATAATATCAGTGCTTTGTACCTTATACAGCATACACATATTGATTGACCAATAATAAGTGAGTAATATCAGTGCTGTGTACCTTTACAGCATACACACATTGAATGACCAATATAAGTGAGTAATATCAGTGGCTTTGTACCTTATACAGCTACACACATTGAATGACCAATAATAAGTTAGTAATATCATGCTGTGTACCTTATACAGCATACACACATTGATGACCAATAATAGTGAGTAATATCAGTGCTGTGTACCTTATACAGCATACCACACATTGAATGACCAATAATAGTGAGTAAATCAGTGCTTTGTACCTTATACAGCATACACATATTGAGTGTCCAATAATAGTGAGTAATATCAGTGCTGTGTACCTTATACAGCATACACACATTGGATGACCAATAATAAGTGAGTAATATCAGTTGCTTTGTACCTTATACAGCATACACATATGAGTGCACCAATAATAAGTGAGTAATAGCATGCTTGTACCTTATACAGCATACACACATTGAATGACCAATAATAAGTGAGTATATCAGTTGCTTTGTACCTTATACAGCATACACATATTGAGTGACCATAATAAGTGAGAAATATCAGCGCTTTGTACCTTATACAGCATACCACATTGAATGACCAATAATAAGTGAGAAATATCAGTGCTTGTACCTTATACAGCATACACATATTGAGTGACCAATAATAAGTGAGTATATTCAGTGCTGTGTACCTATACAGCATACACACATTGAATGACCAATAATAAGTGAGAAATATCAGTGCTTGTACCTTATACAGCATACACATATTGAGTGTCCAATAATAAAGGAGTAATATCAGTGCTGAGTCTTATACATTATACACAGGCAATGCTTATGATTTTTCTACATAATAGGTTCCAGTGAAACCAATTATGCACATGGAATGGAAATGGTAATACAAAATCTTTTATTTATAGTCAATAAGAATTGTGCTTAGGTTACTCTTTTCTGATTAAATTGTTATGATTTCCGCATAACAAATAGAGCACAGTATAGAAATAAATCAAATGAATGTCTTTACATAAAGCTATAAACAGGATTTTGTTAGAAGCATTACTTCGTTTAGGACCCCATATTAAATTTATTTGTAAAGGAAAACAATATTTTTTTTAAAAAGTACTGCAAGGAGATACCAGCAAAATGTTTTTGAATGCATCTTGTTAAATTATCTTACATGACACTGTATACATGGGTAAACCTACCTTGGCAAACAATATAAGGATGACATATATGACTTCGCCTTCAGGCTGACACATGTTTGATAACCCTGCAAATACCTTGATGGATAACGGAGAAATATCTTGAAGATATGCATTTGATCCTCACTTTTCTACTGAGCCTTGTTGGCAATATTTAGGTCACCATAAAAAAAATACTGTGATCTGTGATCTAGAAAGTAGCCATATGTGTAACTTCAACTGCTTTTGCAGAGGGATTGGAATGCTGGGATTTGCAGTATTCAAACTTGCATGTGGAGATCCATGGACTATAATATTTACTAAGCTACACGTGCACCTATTGTGAAGTAAGAAGCAGCTATTCCTATATTTATATCTGGTTGTAGACAAAATTATTGGAAAACATCAATCAATGTAACATTAATACCATACAATAGCAGGTGTGATTAACACACATACTGTAGGTAACCATATCACTGGCCCGCTGTTGTATCTATGTGTGTGCAACCTTTTAGATAAATATATTAGTGAACTTATTTATACTCGCGGGAAGGCCTGGGTGTGATCTAACCCCAAGCCTTTCACTTTAGCATCCCCTGGATTTCCCATTATATGTTGTAACCATAACACTAGTGAAAAGTCTCAACCCCTCCGTGCTACTAAAGTTATCCAGAAAGTGGTAAAGCCCGCACTGTCCTATTTATCTCTTGAACATTTAGGCAATAGTTAGAAAGGAGAATTTAGTGATCTGTACCCTTGTGCCATCCCAAAGTATCTGCATCATCCTGCCTGTCTAAATTGATAGGCTGCCAATATCTATTGATAAACTCATATCATCTCCTTGTCAATGTTGGTAGTTTGCATCCTGTCTATATGTGGGTTAGAGCTGAAATTCAGTGTTAGCAGAAGATTCTGAGTGAAGGAAATACTTTTCAATCATAAGCACTTAAAGTCTTCAGGCTCTGAATAAATAAAGTAAAAATCTACTGGCACCGAAAGGGTCAAGTTGGAATTAAGCAGAAAACACATGAATTTACGGTACAAAAGAAAGGGATCATTGTTCACTTGAAAGTAAATGTGTTTATTGCTATGTTTTTAGATTATGATTGGCATCATTTAATAGAGCAAGTTTTCTTTAAATGTTGAACTCTGGGTACCCAAGAGCACAAAGTTCTCCAAGAGATCATCTTTCTTAACTTATTTAATGCAATAACCACTAAATAGCCTGTTCAAGAGCTAAATTTGAGCTGTAATTTTAGCAGGTGCTGCATATCAAATCAAATTCTCTCATTAAAAACCGTCAGCAATAAAGCTTTATGTACGGGCGCTCTGCGGTATACCATTAACAGCTCACGCTTTACTTGCATTTGCAGTTCCATCTTGTTATATTGTTTATATAATAGATATCTTCTTCCTCCCTAGCAGAGATTAATGCTTTTGACTAAACTACTTACAGTAGTAGGCTCTACAGTACCTATGGTAATTGTATATTTACAGACATCTAGAAAATGGTTTTAAAAACATGTAAATATTCTGTTCCTGTATCAAGCTTTTGTAATGATTAGGATTTTGCTTTCAAATTGCAACCACAGTAAGAGAGAGCGAGAGGCTTAATTGTGGTTAAAAGTTTAAAACATACCTTATTTATCACACAGTGTTTCTCTTCCAAGTAATTAGGACTTTGTATATTGACACTTAATCTGTAAATGAATATGAATTATTGGATGCTACCATTATTCCTTTTTAATGAGGTAAATCTGCAAATTCTCCATCGACAGACTATGATTTCAGCGGTTTTGCAGTCCTCTAAATGTGGTGGGTCATTCACTTGGAGACGGACTAACAGAAGGATAGATAGATAATAGATAATAGATAGATTCAAGATAGGTCAGATCGATATAAGATAGATGATAGATACGATAGATGATCGATATGATAGTGATAGATAGGTTCGATAGATAGATAGTGATTATAGATAGATAGATAAATAAGATAGATAGATTATAGATAGATGATATAGATATCTAGCAGTGGTCGGTTTATGATCGATAGATGATGATAGTAGATAGTAGTTTGATCGATAATGCTTGAGGATGATTGATGTGCTGATTGAGCTGCTGTTGCTTGCTAGATGGACTGCTTGCTCGCTGGCTGTTGCTCGATGGCTGCTGTGACTTGATGTTGTATGCTGACTTGTAGCTAGACTGATTGACTGACTGCATGATAGTGGTTCGCTCGTCGCTTCATAGTTCTCGACTAGTCGTCGTAGTACGATCTGATGATGTGTGATAGTAGGTTCGTGTGTTTTAGTGTGGAGTGAGGTGGTGGTGGTCTGCTCGACTTTGTAGCTCGATGTCTCGATCGTCTTTCCGCTTCTTTTTACCCCCTGTCTTATTTATCTTAGCCTTGCCCCCCTTTCCCCACCCTCGCTCGTAGGGGATCCTCTGTTCTTTTTCCCTACCCCTTCGCGATAGTGCTGTGTAAAATCACTGGTGTGGTGGGGGCGGCCATTCACTAGATCAGACAATGGCCCAGTTGGTAAATCACGGACGATCATGCGGTTCCCTATGGGGACACACGATCGGTTGCACAAACTCTCTGCTACGGCCACTATTGCTGTGACCGACAGTTATTTGTCCCTGCCGAGCACTTGCTAGTAGCCAAGCCTCAGTTGGGACAAAAAGTCCTCTTGTGTGTACCCACCCTAATGATTGATGAACATCATTCAGCCATACACACGGCTTATCAAGATAATAAACACAAATACCAGTAGCTAACATTTTTTTCCAACTTGCCCACAATCCTAAATTTTTTTTATACAGGGTGATAGATCATATTCCAGTTTTAAGAAGGAAAGTACTCCTCCAGGGGAAAATATTTTGTTAAACACACTCCAGCGAGATTCGCCAGAGTTACTCTGGACAAAACTCCCGTAGCAGATGTACTAGAGACTACACGTCTCGGGGTGTAACTCACCTGCATGTATGTTTTTAACACCAGCTCTGTATCAGATACTCATTAATACTCAATAATACCATTAAAATGCTTTCTCCCTGAAATGTAAGACATACTGTGTGTGGTGTGTTATATAATATATATATATATATATATATAATTTATATACCGTAATAATTTATCTGTATTTTGCTTCACTTATCCCCTTTGTTTGTGTACTCTGTATTTATAATGTACACGCTGCGCACCTAAGTGGCGCTTTAAAATAAATTATACATATATTAAAATAGTAAATGTTTTTGATTTTTTGGCACACCAGCACATCCCCCTGGCACCACCAGCGACCCCCTGACACCACCAGCACATTCTGGTGTGCCAGGGGGTGTGCTGGTGGTGCCAGGGAGATGTCGGTGGTAATGTGTAATGGAACTTTGGGGAGGGCAAAAATCTGACTTGTGCTTGGGCCCATTTGGTCTTAATCCGGCTCTGTATGGAGCGAACCCACCTGCCATGTCCATCGCAGAGACTTGTAAACCAAGGCGTGTTTTGCAGTGGATGGCATTAAACAGACCCGACATGGATTATAATAAGATTTTTTACAGAGGTCACCATGGGCCCCCTATACTCAAGGCCCCGTCGGTCCCCAGAAATATCTCATTATAATCCGCCACTAATTACATTACTGTGACCACATAAATGAAAAGCCTTCTAGACACGTCAAAGTGACCCCAGTCTGGAAGGTCCTAACTTCTAACCTTTTTTCTTTATTATGATTAGCAAATGGTTGCATTGATCATACTTGCGCACTAGATCAATATAGCAGCTTTCTTACTTCGCCCCAGCCTCCCACATTTCAAAAAGCCAAAGGGTTTTTAGCTTTCACAAGTCACTATGACATCAGCATTTAGCTCATTTTTTTGATTCTGATCCTAAAAAGCATTACAACCTTGTGCAATTTCTTATTGTACATTATTCTTAGCTTTCATGATATGTATTCTGACCCTAGAAAGCTTTGCAATTTTCTTATCATTTAGTATCTTTAAAAAGTGTCAGAGTTCAATTTTTAGTGATGTCACTATGGCATCAGCATAATTCCTAATTTTATTAAATATGGATTCTCACCCTGAAAAGCATTTCATAGCCTATACTAGCTTTTTACAACCCGTAAAACTAATTTAAAATAATGTCACTGACATCAGCATCCTTCACTATGACACAGCATGAAATAACAATTTAGCTCAGTTTGGTCTGACCCTAAAATGCATTGCACCTTATGTGACTTCTTATTCAATAGCTTTAAACACTGTCAGGGTTAAATTTTGTGTATAATGTCAGTACAAGCATCAGCATTAACTTATTATTTCACTGAAATTTGGATTTTCCTTGGATTTTTTTACTCAGCTTCTTATTCTATATAATTTTAGCTTTAAAAATTGTCAAATTCACATTTTAGTTATGTTATTGCAATATTGTGATGTTATTCATTGTCATAGAGACATCACTAATATGGAATCCTGACACTTTTCAAAGATACTAAATGATAGCATAAGAACAATGAGCAGGGGCATGCTTTTTAGGCTTTTTAGGTCAGAATACATTTTTCAGCAATCAGAATTATCACCCCTGCACCCCCAGCACATCTTCCCCGGCACCACCAGCACATCTTCCCCCTGGCACACCAGCACATCTCCCCTGGCAACCACCATCACATCTTCCCCCCTGGCACCACCAGCACATCTTCCCCCTGGCACCACCAGCACATCTTCCCCCTGGCACCACCAGCACATCTCCTAGCACCACCAGCACATCTCCTTAACACCACCACACACCCCCCTGGCACCACCCACTATCCTCCTGGCACCACCAGCACACCCCCTGCACCACCAGCACAGTCTCCCCTACCAACACACCAAACCTTTGCTGCATTTTCTGCAGCATAAACCTCCCCCTCCCCCCCCCCCCCCACCATTGGCACACAGCTTATCACTAAAAAAGATTATTTAAGATTTACTCCTGTCCTGGCTCTCAAGCAAACCACTATCCATCAGTATGGATGGATTCGGGTTGGTAAGGAACTGCTGTTGCCATTGGTTAATCCTCGCATCTCCACATGGATCCAGCTGGAAACCTGCATGTTACGCACCCTGTGACCATGCAAGCAGGCACAGCAGCAGTATCTGGTGTGCAGCGCGTCGTTAGGATTGGAAGCCCAGTCAGACCCCCGGCGGATGCTTTATGTAATTAGCAACCTTTTGCATTTCATACTTCACACTGGATCATATAGCAGGCTTTCTCACTTCCCCCAGCCTCTTCCATTTTAAAAAGCCAAAGGGCTTTAAATGACAGTTCAATGGAAATTATTAGTATTTATTAATTGTTAGTTTGTGTAATGCCTTCTAGATATTTTACATATTCTCTCCCATTTTGAAAAATCAGTTGATTTCATACCATTTGCTGTTCCCTGCTGTTGACTTATTGAGCTGCCATTTCAGGTTCTAACGTCCTTCTTCTTCCCAGGATGCACCACATCCTTGGAATGTTCCTAACAGTCATTTCTACTGATTGGCTGTTGCATGGGTCAAAGATGCTCAGATCTCTACTGAGCAACTGAATCAACCCAGCGCTGGGTCAAGGGCAAGACCATAATGGTCTCTAATAGGGGTCCTGCAAACAGGAAGCCATTATTTCAGTACATTTATTATACACAGACAAAATGCTGAATGGGCAGGTTAACGTCACTGGGATTGGAAAAATACTGCTCTTTTTTATAAAAAAATATGTATTTGCCACTGGAACTCCCCTTAAGCTTTCACAAGTTGTAAAATTCATTTGAGTGCTGTCACTATGACATCAGCAATTTAGGCTCCGTTTTGGATTTTGATCCTAAAATGCATTACACCATGTGCTATTTTCTTATTGTGCACCATTCTATAGCTGTCACTGAAATCCGTATTCTGACCCTAGAAAGCATTGCAATTTCTATATCACCTTAAAAATATTCATTCCCGTTGTCTGACTTCTTGTTCTATATCAAATTAGCTTTTACAACTCGTAAAATAATTTTAATGTGATGTAACATATGACATCAGCAAGACATCACAAATAGAGCC
The DNA here is from genome assembly GCA_019447015.1 of Hymenochirus boettgeri. Lineage (NCBI taxonomy): Eukaryota > Metazoa > Chordata > Amphibia > Anura > Pipidae > Hymenochirus > Hymenochirus boettgeri. The sequence goes on from JAACNH010005380.1 coordinate 12,274, forward strand.
CAGTTTTGGATTCTACCCCCTAAAATGCATTGCACTTTGTGCAACTTCCTATTTTATATCATTCAATAGCTTTTCTAATCTATATCATATATTAGCTTTCAACTCATAAAATAATCAGTGATGTCACTATGAAACCACCATGACATCAGCATGACACCACAATTAGCAATATTATGATGTCATTCTGTTGTCATAGTGACATCACTAAAATTTTAATCTGACACTTTTCAAAGATACGTAATGATATAGAATAGAAACTGAAATAGGGCAATGCTTTTTAGAGTCAGAATAATTTTTCAGCGAATTATGATGCCACTTGTGACATCACAATTTAGCAATTTTGTCATTCTTTGTTTCAGTGACATCACTAAATTTTAATCCTGACACATTTTCAGCAAAATTATGATGCCACTTCTTATTCTTTTTAATAGCTTTAAAAAGTTAATTTTTTGATGTCACTGGCATCAGCTGACATTATAATTTTACTAAATATAGGTTCTTACCCTAAAAAGAATTTAACTGTGTGACTTATTCTATATCATAATTAGCTTTATCACCCCGTAAAATTAATTTAAATAATATCACTATGACATCATAGACATCACAATTTAGTCTCAGTTTTGGATTCTGACCCTAAAATGCATTACACCTTGTGCTATTTCTTATTGTATATCATTCTTTTAAATGTGTCAGGGTTACATTTTTTGTGATTCACTATGACATCAGCATGGCTTCAAAATTTCACTGAAATATGTATTCTGACCCTAAAAGCACTGCAATTTATGCAACTTCTTATGCATATTAGCTTTGAAAATGTCAGGGTTCAATTTTTTTGATGTCACATGACATTTTCCATGGCAATCGTTATTTCACTGAGATTTGAATTCTGACTCCAAAAAGCATTGCCCTTTTGCATACCTTCTTTTTCATATATTTAAAGGTATCTCCACTGAGGAAAAGCATTTTTTTTTTTGGTTTATTTTAAAGTACACCATCCCCCAACCCTCCCCCTACCTTTTTTTCCCCAGAATCCCTTCGTTTGATTGCAGCACCTGGGAAAGCTGTGCAGGTTCCTGGGGTGTGTTTCCCGGTGCTGGAGTGCGTGTCACTCAATGTGCACATCATGGTAGCAGACACACCCACTGGCTAGTAAGAATCCTTTCCTCCCTGACTCTCTAAGTTCATTTTTCCAGCTGATTATGCAGAGAGAGACAGGGGAGAAAAGTTAAACCCTCTTCCCACACTACTGTAACAAAATGCGATGCATTTGCGTTTGTGTGGCCGTGCCCTTATATTGTGTATTATAATTAAAATAGTTATAGAGCTGCCTTAAGGTTTTCTATTTAATTTGGTTATAACTGACTTAGAAGAGGGTATTGAGAGCAATGTCTCTGTGTTCCCGATAACACAAAACTTTGAATGATGTGCAATTGCTGCAGGTGGACCTAGATAGATTGTCAAAATCGGGCAGAAGAATGTCAATGAGATTCAATGTTAATAAATGTAAGGTGTAGAGACTTAGAAGGACCAGTTCGATCAAACTTTCACAATTTCCGAATTCCAACAAGTTTGTCTTTCCAAACTCGCATATATATTCAATAAGTATCAAAATTTCGATAATTTTAAAATTTAGGGACCGTTGGCTAACCCTCTTCTTGGCCATAACCCTCAAATGCGATTTTTAGTAATAACCCTTGAATGTATCGTTCGAATCGATAATAACCTTGAATGTATCATTCGAATGTAGCATATATTTTCAGTAAACCCTCGAATGTAATGTTCAAAGAGGGAGAATAATATTAATCACTTGAATTTATTCCCAATTTTATATAATATCTTGTTGCTCAAGTCGTGGCTGCCTGGCATTGTTTTGCTACAGCTAAGTTCTGTTATCTACTAGAACCCCCCAAAATCTTTTTCCATTAGAGATTCACTTAGCACAGAGCCATTTGGGATGTAGGTGTTACAACGTTGTTAAATCCCAAATGCAATCACTTACATATTCACCATTTAATCTCATCTCCTTTCTGCTGCCCATTTGATAATGTATCTAGGTCTGCTTGCAGCAATTGCACATTATTAGTTTCCAGAACTCTGCATAGTTTTGTGCCATCAGCAATACCGGAGACTACTTCTTCACGGAGAATGAACAATTCCTTTACGGCATTAATTGAAGAACGGGAGGAAAAGGAGCTATGCCTTACCTTCCATTCTTCAATAATTTAACAGGATCCAGGGGAGAAGTTGCAGATCTTACCCCCATATTCATTAATGCAATAAAGGAATTATTCACTTTCTCTGGAACTATTCCTTTAAATTAATATGTGGAGGAGATTCAGTTTAGTAGCAACAAACCTCCTGTACTTTGCAATTTAACACAGACAGACCAGTTTAAATGATGCCGCTGTATAAAGCAAGAACATTTTCTACACCCACACTAAAGCTCCTCGTATTAAATATTTAACTACAAATAGACCTGAATATTTTAGTGTATATCAGTTTGGGCGAGAATCCTACTCATGAACTGTAGACATGTGGCTAACTCAAATTTCAGATTCCCACACCCTTTAATTGGGAGCCATATTACGAGTTAATAAAAGTCAATAATTTATCTATTTCTTTTTAAATTTTCAGATTTCAGTTTCATATATAACTCATTTAAACCTTCTGTGTTCATCTTTGGAGAAAGTTGTTTCTAACCCTTCACAACGAATATTCTTTGATGCAGAATTGTTGAAAATCAGTATATTAAACACATATGTTGTTGGCATTAAATTTGCAACCTAGAGAACATTTATTTACTTTGATATCAACATATGTTGAAAGATGAAAATAATTCATGCCTTCAGTCTCTTTGATTACCCCTGTTAACATCAGATCTCTTACTTGCCAATTCTACTGAGAGAATGGAAGATTTTAAATTGCTTGTAGATCATTACCAGTATAACAGAGACAATAAAAGATAAGATATCACAAGCACCTTGCATGACATTTGGTTCTTTGGTTTGGAATTATGAACTATATTAAACGGTGCTTGTGAAGGTTTCTCATTCATCCAGGTCATGGTATATCTGTTGTATTCAATTAGATCAACTGGACTTGAAATGTGTTTCTTGAAGAGTTTCGCTAGTCATCCGACTGGCTTCTCATTCAATGACTTGTACAAGAATCTGTGGCAATTATGTACCCTGGAAAATCCCAATTAGCATATCACAGCCAGGTGGTTAGGGTGTGTATTAGATAGTGGCTAGTGGTGTTTATAGGAACACCCAGAGTAAGGTGTTAAAACAGCATTGTACATGGCAGACAGTTGGTGTCGAACCCCCCCACCTCTATTAGGCTGGTTTCTTTATTTTCACTAAATGGCCTCCTTAACACCTCTCTTGAACCATTCACGTTCCTTCGCCAGTATGTTAACATACAATCTTCAAAGGTATTTCCTTTCTCCTTAAGATACATATGTACATTAAGGTACAAATTGCCACTAGATTTGTACAAGTCATCTGATTGAGAAAGCCAGTCGGATGACTAGCGAAACGTCTTCAAGACTACATTTCAAGTCCAGTTGATCTAATTGAATACAACAGATATATTAAACGGTGATTAGGGGGAGAGAATAAAAGGCAGTTTAAAGCAACAAATGTCACCAATACTAAAGCATGGTAACACCTTGCAACTTTTCCTCCTGCCGCCTGTTCGGCTCTTCTGACCGGGTCGGCCAAGGAAGGCTTCCGTCGCGGCCAATAGTGGCTGCGGCCGTCAGTTTTGCAGCGACCAAGCATGTGGTCCATAAAGGATTGCCCGTGGTTTTCCAAACTGTCCAATTGTGCGTTCGCCGATTTAGACAAACAAACGGTTGTCCGCCTCCGAAAACCAGTACAATATTTCGGCCTGATCGAACGATGCACTAAACTATCGGTCAATCAGACCGAAATATTACATGGTGTGTAACTTAAAGCCCCTGGGCAAAATATAGGATTGATTATATCCCACCTCCCAATATTGTTTTTGTTGAGGATGTACAGCAATATAAAAGAATTTTCTTCTGCCAGGTTATGGCCCTTGGCCATTCTATATTAACGATAGTGCTGAAGCATACAGAAAACTGGCAGAAGTAGTTTTCTTTGTCCTACTGCTCCTCATTTAAATGATATTGGGAGGTAAAAAGCACCATCTACTCCCTGCCTCAAGTACTTTTTATTCTAAATGTTTTTTAAAAAAAAAACTTTATCCGCACTATAGTTTCCCTTAAAAGGTTTGATCACAGTAGAAAACAGACAAAGATGCAAAACATAGAAATTCTCGTCATTTTTTGATAATTTCCCTGTGCATTTGTGTCGTTTCCCTCCCCATTTATATGGAAGGGTTAGCGCCATTCTTGGTGAAGCTTTTTTCAACTTCTCCAACTCAAAGTCCGTTAACATTTGAGGAATTAAACACTTAAATTATTTCTAGTATATTAACAATAGGCAGATAGATTAATTTTTAGATTTTCATTGTAAAAACTAAACAGTCCAAAATGATCTATATTTCACTTACTATTATGATTCAGTAGTGCTTGTCTGGATTGCTCTAGCTACAATACCACGAGGACATGTGATGTCACTCTCTATCTATGGCAAGTATGTAGTTCTGATGGACTATTGAAGGAGACATTCCTGTATGATGGACGTTCCATATTGGAAACGCCACCATTGTACATGTGTGACCTGATTCCCATACACGATGGGTTTCACAGGAGAGCTAAAAAATATATTATGCTTGATTACCACAACCTAAGAACAAATGTCCCACTATTCTGAAAATAGGAAACAGCATCATTATTTAGAATATATAACAAAGCATAGCATTGAAGGATAATGTATGGGCTACCAGGTGATGGAATATATTAGAAACATTAATAAGTTTAATGTCTTAATTCAACAACAAAAAGGGGGGGTGCTTGTGGGGGCTGTGTTCCACCACTGATCTCACTTTCTCTATATTGCTAAATACTTTAGACATGCCCCTAATTTGCATTTCATATTATATAGGAGGCTGGGTGTAATTCTACCCCTGTCCTTTCCTATACAGGCAACATTCCAGCTGGTCTTAAGCATTCTGGTGATTGTGAGAAGTATTTGCAGATATGCTGAAATTGGAAAAATCATGTCAGAGTTGCACTTTTGATAGATCCATCACCCAACTCTCTCTCTACAAATTAGCCTTGCTCCTCAGCATTTGCTTGCTGCCAGTCAGTAAGTTTACTTCACCGGATAACGTGCGGCTTCAATTTTCACCTAGTCATGTATTCGTCTGTCAGTCATGTCTCAGATTTCAGCTCCATAGTTAGCAGCTCCCAAAAGGAAGCTGCACACTGATCACATCACACCACACGACCAACAACGTGTTTTCCCCCCCATGTCTTCCATTGGGCTCCCTCAGGGTCTCTGTGGGGATTTGACAAGTATCGTCTTTTAAGTCCTTATCTTTAGGGATATTCCTTAAAACAAATACATAAACACCCCATTCCCATCATTTTTTCAAATCATGCTTATTTCACCATGCATTCAGATTGCCAAAGTCATGAGGAAATTGAATACCCCTCAAAATTAATATTTTACACTATCAGCTAGTGAAAGAAGACACATACATAGATAGGAAACTGTGATGTGGCCTGGGTCATTCCCACACAATGAGATACTAGACTAACCACAATTTTGAACAATTATAACATTTTTGTACCAGATTATACCATTAATAACAAAAAAATGGCCTATCCAAGATGAATGTATGTAAATTATAGTCCAACGCTATATGAGCCATCATTGTCCTATCGCCTCTCTGAACTCCTGCATATGAGTGGTAAATGTCATAACCGTAGCGCACAAGATGTAGACATGTAACAATTTTGTTTGACATATTGACCAAAGTTGCCTCTGATACATATCTTTCCTCTTTCATCTGACACCTTTTACTAGCATAGACGATCCTGTTAGAACCCCACTTTTTAACTTACAAAGCATACATCGAGCCATACAATATTATTAGTCATGCCAATCTACTTAAAGGGTGTCCCTTTTGTTAAAGGACACCTCAACCTTAAAAATACAGACACCAGGATCAGGTTCTAGAGCTGTAGTATATCCAAAGTTAACAGCTATAAATGGAGATCTCTCTTACTAGTAGGTATACAAGACTGTTGGAGCATGCCCACTCTGGTATGACATGATCACTGCAATCATAAGCACCGCCCCATAACTTTGAATTAATTTTTTAAAGCTAGCCCACAACCCTGAAATATTTTTTCTCTCCTCGCTAAGGAACGGCCAAGAACTGGTTTGCAAGTCTGTAACTACTTCAGAAAAGATTTGCTTTTTGGAGGTGGGGATTTTGACATATATTATACACAGTGATTGTAATTTACTGTAGAATCCAACATGAAGCTAGAGCATCATCCTAGGCTTATTTAAAAGTATAGAGAATTATTTTCATAAAGGGCTCTTGTATGGAGACCACTGTAACCCTTTAACATTTAAGACTCAAAAACAGCACCAACTAGAACGAGAGATTTGACATCTAGCAGATTTGCAGCTGAGGGAAACATTTGTTGTCCCACAGTTTTAGTATGCAACAAATCGGTTTGTGGCCCATTCTTATCACTGCTCCTGATCCCTGAAGCAGTATCAGTGACTTTTGATCATGCAGAACAGTGTTTCTTAAAAAAATAAAATCAATGTTCAGTTACATTATTCTCTCAATGACATTACTAAAAATATTATTTTTCACATTTCCTCTCGAAGCAATGAAGGTATAATTCCCCCTATATACAAGATTACAGCCCATGGTTATTTATGAAGGTTGATTTTTGCGCCAAGGCGAGTAAAGATAATCATATTCAGAGTGGTATTATAATATTTGCTTTGGCAGGCCATCCTGAAAATTTAATTTTTTGAGAAATTTTGGTCAAAATGTCAAAACATATCTACATTAGCAACTTACATTTAGCAAGGTACTTTAACTACGAATAAAACAAATAAGGATTAAAACTCAATATAGAATTCGTAATTAGCTTTGATTGGAGTGATATGGAATGAGAATTACGCGGTAGTTAAAGAACGTGCACACCCCTGTTGTTTTCATTCACCTTATAACCTAGCTTTTCTACTATGACATTTCATTTCCCTGACTTGTGTTTTTTTTCCGTGTCATTTGTAAATAGTCAGATTTTTCCACTAACATCACATAGTAGGATCTACGTATTTTCAGGTATACCTCATGCTGGTCCTCTCATTCTAGTTCAGTGTGTAGTGTTGTAATTGAATAATAAACGGCATTATCGCAAAAAGGTGTCATTCACCGTCAGATAGTGAGAATTTTCATTTATCATTTTCAGATAGGGACGCTATTGTAGAAATGCATTGCACTAAGGCTGGCTAAGATCAGTTTCTTCCTTTCCTTTTTAGCTTTGCACTTGTTTGTGTCTACTGTAAAAGTGTTACCAATTAAAGGGTAATCAGAATGGAATTCAATCTGGTAGAGACTGGGCAGATTTTAAGCAATTTTAAGAGACCTGGGTAGATGGAAAATCGATTTGACCTCAATTGAATCAGACTTTTACAAATTTTTATAGGCACTTAACGAATTTTCAATGGAATTTTGATTTTGAAACATGTGTTATTTTCTTATTCTTTTTTTTTTTTTTTTCAACTCAAAAAGTTCTGATTCTCTAAAATTTTAGAAAAATTTTATTGATCCACTATCCAAACCGAGATTCACTCACCTACCACACGTCTATTGCCACATTGCCTGGCACCAAATTTGTAACAATATTCTTCTTGGATCTTAGCCAGTAAGTAATCAGTAAAGTAACTTCTAAAGCTAAAGTATCGGCGCTCTTGGTAATCATTTATAGATTCAGCGGAAGGAAGTTTGTTCCTTTTACGGACTTAAATCTCAAAACTGTGTCCAACTTAGTAGAACACAATGGAAATATTGGTGGTGAAAATTAGCTGTCGTGTATTACCATCTTTACTTTTTTTGTTTGGTATTCCCGTGCTCGATTATCTACTAAACAATCTTCCTTTTTTGTGTTTATACTGGTAGGTTTATCTAATTTCATTTCTTACAACCTCTAAAAGGATTTCTTAACAAAGCTCCCATTTCTGGGAATTTAAATAAGCCACAAGCGCACAGAATCGATTTTGATCTGGTCTT
>JAACNH010005381.1:8292-20467 GCA_019447015.1 Hymenochirus boettgeri
ATACTACACACATCATACATCATTCAACATACTACATACATACATACATACAACATACTACATGCACACAGCATATTGCATACATAATACATACAACAGAAACCCAACATACTACATACATATTACATACACACCACATACTACATAAATCAAACACACTACATACAACATGCTGCATATTACAGACAACATACTACATACAACATACATACAACATGCATACATTATATCACTACATACAACATACACACTACATACTATATGCATACAACAACACATACAACATACAACACATTACATATTACACACAGCATACTACACACGACATACACCGTGCAACATACTACATACAATACACACTGCAAACATACTACATACAACATACTACATACATACAACATACTACATACATGCAACAGACGAACAACATACTATATACATGCAACATACTACATACAGCATACTACATACAACAGACACACAACACACTACATACATAAAACATACAACATACTACACACATACAACATGCTACACACAAAGTGATACGTATTACATACTACATACAACATACATCAAACTACACACATAACATACATACAGCATACTCCATACATACAACATGCAACACACCACATACAACATACTACATACATACAACTTATAACATACAGCATACATACTACGCACATACAACATACTATGTACACACAACACACCAAACATACTGCATACTACATACAACATAAATACTACATACATACAACACACAACATAAAACATGCATACAGCATACTACATACAACATGCCACGTGCATGCAACATACTACACGCAACATACTACATACAACATGCTACATATCACATGTAACATACTACATGCTACATACAACACACTAAATGCATACAACATACAAACATACATACAACACACCACATACAGCTTATTGCATACAACAGACAACATAATACATAGATAAAACATTCTACATACAACATATACAACATACTACACACAACATACACAACATACAACATGCTACATATTACACATGGCATACATCGTGCAACATACTACATACAACACACAACATGCAACACACATACAACATGCTACATATCACACACAGCATACTACATACGACATAAAAATATGCATACAGCATGCTACATACAACATGCTACGTGCATGCAGCATACTACATGCAACATACTGCATACAACACGCTACATACTACATATTACACATAACACACTACATGAATACATGCTACATACAACATATCACATACAAAAGACACACAACATACAACGTATTACACACAACATGTTACATACTACATACATGCAACATACTACACACAACAGATACAACATACTACATACATCATACATACAACATCATGCATACAACGTACACACAACATGCTACATATTACATACAACATACTACATGCACACAACATACTACATACAACACACACAACATACTACATACAACATTACATACAGCATGCTGCATACAACACACAACATACTACATACAACATTACATACAGCATGCTGCATACAACACACTGCATACACACAACAGACTACATACACACAACACGCTACATACACACAACATGCTACATATTACACACAACATATTGCATTCATCATGCAGCATACTACATACATGCAACATGTAACATACACATACTACATACATGCAACATGTAACATACAACATACACACAAGATACTACATAAACGCAACATGCTACATACAACACACTACATACATGCAACATGCCACATACATGCAACACCACATACATACAGCTTATTGCATACAACAGACACAACATACTTCATACATAAAACATACTACATACAACAGACACAACATACACCATACAACATGCATACAACATACATACAACATGCTACATATTACACACATACAACATGCATACAACATACATACAACATGCTACATATTACACACAGCATATTACACATGACATACATTGTGCAACATACTACACACATACAACATACAACACATTACATATTACAACACACAGCATACTACATACGACATACACCGTGCAACATACTACATACAATATACACTGCAAACATACAACATACATACTACATACATACAACATACTACATGCAACAGACGAACAACATACTATATGAACAACATACTATATACATACAACATGCAACATACTACATACATACCATGTACTACATACACCATACTACATACAGCATACTACATACATGCAGCATACTACTTACAACAGACACACAACATACTACATACATAAAACATACAACATACTACACACAATGTGATACGTATTACATACTACATACAACATACATCATACCACACACATAACATACATACTACATACATACAACATACTACATGCAACACACACACACTACATACAACATACTACATACACACAACATACTACACATAACATACAACATACTACATACACACAACATACTACACATAACATACAGCATACATACAGCATACTACATACTACGCACATACAACATACTATGTACACACAACACACCACACAGACACACAACATACTACATACAACATAAATACTACATACATACAATGCACAACACAAAACATACATACAGCATACTACATACAACATGCCACACGCACGCAGCATACTACATACAACATGCTACATATCACACATAACATACTACATGCTACATACAACACACTAAATGCATACAACACTACACACATGCAACATGCTACATACACACAACACACCACATACAGCTTATTGCATACAACAGACAACATAATACATAGATAAAACATACTACATACAACATATACAACATACTACACACAACATACACAAACATACTACATACAACATATACAACATACTACACACAACATACACAACATACAACATGCTACATATTACACACAGCATACATTGTGCAACATACTACATACAACACACAACATACAACACACACACAACATGCTACATATCACACACAGCATACTACATACGACATACACCATACTACATACGACATACACCGTGCAACATACTGCATACATACAACAATACACACATGCAACATACAACACACTGCAAACATACTACATACAACATACTACTTACAACAGACACACAACATACTACATACAACATGCAATAAACCATACTACATACAACATGCAATAAACATACTATGTACAACGTACATACTACATACAACATACTACATACATACTACATACATACTACATGCATGCATAATGCATACACCATACTACATACACACAACATACTACATATAACATACATGCATACACCATACTACATACACACAACATACTACATATAACATACAGCATACATACATACTACGCACAGACAACATACTATGTACACACAACACACCATACTACGCACAGACAACATACTATGTACACACAACACACCACATACACACAACATACTACATACATACAACATATCACATACAACAGACACAACATACTACATACATAAAACATACTACATACACACAACATACTACATACATAAAACATACTACATACTACACACAACATAAATACTACATACATACAACTACAACACAACATAAAATATGCATACAGCATGCTACATACAACATGCCACATACAACATGCTACATGCATGCAGCATACTACATGCAACATACTGCATACAGCACGCTACATATTACACATAACACACTACATGCATACATGCTACCTACAACATTCTACATACATACAACATAATGCATAAAGCAGACACACAGCATACTACATACAACACATATACAACATAAATACAACACTACATATTATATACAACATAAATACAACACTACATATTACATACAACATACTACACGCATACAACATACCACATACAACGTGCACACAACATACTACATACACAACATACCACATACAACGTGCACACAACATACTACATACAACATGCCACACAGTATATACAACATGATACATATTACATACAACATACCACATACATCATACAACATACTACACACTACATGCAACAGACATGCAACATACTACATGCAACATACTACATATAACATGTTACATATCACACATAGCATACTACATGCTACATACAACACACTAAATGCATACAACATACAACACATACATACAACACACCACATACAGCTTATTGCATACAACAGACACAACATACTACATACAACATATACAACATACTACACACAACATATACAACATACTACATACAACATATACAACATACTACACACAACATATACAACATGCTACATATTACACACAGCATACATCGTGCAACATACTACATATACACAACATACAACATGCTACATATCACACACAGCATACTACATACGACATAGTTGAGTATGCTGTGTTGTGATATGTAGTATGTTGTATGTTGTGTAATAGTAGTATGTGCGGCTAGACAGATGTAATGCTGTGTGTAAATGTAGCATGTTGTATAGTCTGTGTGTAGTATGTTGTTATATGGTTGTATGTAGTATGTTAGTGTCTGTTGTTAATGCATAATCTGTACTGTGGTGTTTGTATGTATGTAGCATGTTGCGTGTGTGTAGTGGTGTTGTATGTTGTATCATATTGAGTTGTTTGTATGTAGGCTATGTAGTAATGGCTATGTGTGATATGTAACATGTTATGTTAGTATGTTTGCATGTAGTATTTGCATGGTCGTTGCTATGTAGTGTGTAGTCATGTGTTGTGTAGTGGTAGGTTGTATGTAATATGTATCATGTTGTAATATACTGTGTGGCCTGTTGTATGTAGTATTTGTGTGCACGTTATGTGGTATGTTGGATGCCGTGAGTCTGTTGTAATAGTAATATGTATTGGTTGTAATTTATGTTGTATAATGTGTTTATGAGTATGGTGGCTGTGTTTCTGCTTTATATGCATTATGTTGTATGTATGGTAGAATGTGTAGGTAGGCATGTATGCATGTAGTGGGTGGTGTATATGTAGCGTGCTGTATGCGTTATGGTTGCATGGGAGAAGCTGCTATGCAGTATGTCATGTTGTATGTGGCCAGGGGGATGTTGTATGTAGTGCTGTCTGTAATGCATATTTTATGTTTGTTTTGTCTGTACTGTATTATATTATGTGTGTGTAGTATAGTAGTATGTGTAATGTATGTAGTATGTTGTGTCTTTTGTATGTGATAATGTTGTTATGTTTTCGTAATGTTGTGGTGTATGTGGTGTTTTGTGGGTACCTCTTATGTTTTGTCTGTGCTATCGTATGTATGTATGCTGAATACTGTTATATGTAGTATGTTGTGTGATTATTATGTGTATGCTTATATGCCATGCGATGTAGTAGTATGTAGTATGGATGTCGTGTATGTTTGTAATTTAGGTATGTAACGTTTGTACTATAGTATGTTTATGCATGTTGTATGTAGTATTTGTGTGTCTGTTGGTAAGTAGTTGTTGTAATTAGTAGTTTTGGCAGTTTGTTGTCTGTTGCATGTGTGTATTTGTTTGTATGTATGCAGTATGTTGCACGGTGTATGTCGTACTGTAGTACTGCGTTGTGTGTGATTGTGTATTGCATGTTTGTGGTGTGTGTTGTATGTTGTGTGTTGTTGTAGTATGGTTGCAGCAATGTAATAGCTGTGTGTAATATGTAGCGCATGTTGTCTGTTGTTATGTTGTGTGTAAGTATGTTGTATATGTTGTATGTAGTATGTTTTAATTCTATTTATTATGTTGTCTGTTGTATGTACAAATAAGCTGTATGTGGTGTGTTGTGTGTATGTAGCATGTTGGCACTGTGTGTAGTGTTGTATATCATTTAGTGTGTTGTATTTAGCAATGTAGTATGTTATGTGTGATAGTACATGTGTATGTAGTATGCTTGCGTGCGTGTGGCATGTTGTATGTATTTGCTGGTATGTATGTTTTGTGTTGTGCATTGTATGTATGTAGTATTTATGTTGTATGTGAGTGATGTGTGTGTCTGTTGTATGTATATGTTGTGTGATTGTTGTATGTAGTATGTTGTGTGTCTGTTGTATGTTGTATGTATGTGGTGTGTTGTGTGTACATAGTAATGCTTGTATGTGACGTGAGTATGTAGTATCTGTATGTCTGGCTGTCCTGTTCGTGTAGTATTTGTGTGTATGGTATATGGTGTAATGTTATTGTGTAGTATGTTGTGGTAATGTCGCTATGTTGTCTGTAGTGTGTGTGTGTTGCATGTAGTATGTTGTCATGTATTTAGTATGTATGTTACTGTTGTGGTGATGTCTTTTATGTTTACTTTAGTATGTAATACGTCATCAGCATTGTTGTATTATTTGTACTGTTTATGTATGTAGTTATGTTGTGTGTCTGTTGTACATGTATTTGTATGCTGGCATGTATGTAGTATGCTGTTAGTAGTATGTGTATGTAGTACTACATGTATGTATGTTGTAGTTATGTTTTGTCATGTGTATGCGATATAGTATTTGTTCGTACTGTTCTATGTCTTATTTTTATTTATGTAAGTATGTATGTTGTATTTTGCATGTATATTGTAATTTAGTCATGTTGCAGCGGTGTATGTGCGTATGTAGTATGCCTGTGTGTAATATGTAATGTTTGTATGTTGTAGTGTGTATATGTTGGCATGCAATGTAATGTCATGTTAATATGCTGTTTGTAATTATTATTTCGATGTTGTAATGTATGTTGTATGGTCAGGTTGTATGGTGTATTTTTGTGTCTGTTGTATTAGTATGTTTTTAATGTATGAAGTATGTTGTGGTCTGTTGTATGGCATAAGGCTGTATGTATGTGGGTTTGATGTATGTGGCATGTTTGGCATGTATGTAGGTGTTTTGTGAGTACTTGTTGCGTTTATGTATACTCTTGTGTGTATGTTTTATGTTACATTTATGTATGTAGTATCTGCATGATGAATCAATAGTTGTGTGTATATCTGTAGCATGGTTGTGTGTATGTAGGCGTGTTGTGTGTAATGTAGTTCTGTTGTGTTTAATGCCGTGGGTTGTATGTCAGGCATGCTGTATGTAATGTTTATGTAGTATTGTTTGTGGTGTGTTGTATGTATTATGTTGTGGTGCATGTAGGTATTTGTATGTAATAGTAGCATGTTGTGTGTACGTTTGTAATGCCATGATGTTGTATGTATGATGTATTGTATGTATAGGGTTGTATCTGTTGTGTGTAGTTGTTGCATGTGATTTTGATGTAACATTTTGTGTAAAACGTTGTATGTTGTGTGTCTTTTGTAGATGATATGTTGTATGTAGGCATGTATTCATGTAGTGTGGTTATGTTGTAATATGTAGCGTGTTGTATGCAGTATGTTCTATGTAGTATGCGCATGCACGTAGGCATGTTTGTATGTAGGCATGCTTGTATGCATCTTTTTGTGTGTGTTGTATGGTATGTAGTATTTTAAGTTGTGTGTACAGTATGTCAGTATGTTTTCAGTACTGTAGTCTGTTGTGTGTTCTGTTGTATGTGATATGTTGTCTGTATGGTGGTGTGTTGTGTGTATCATAGTTATGTTGTCTGTGGCGTATTATGTATGCTGTATGTTTTTTTTTTAAATTAGTAGTATGATGGTGTGGTATGTAGTGTGTGGTGTATGCATGGATTCTTTGTATACATGTGTATTTTATGTAGTAGTTTTATGTACGTTGTACACAGTATGTTTATTGCATGTTGTATGTAGTATGTTGTGTGTCCTGTTGTACGTAGGCATGTAGTGTGTTGTATGTAGTATGTTTGCAGTGTGTTGTATGTAGTATGCTGCATGTGTGTATTATGTTGTTGTATGCAGTATGTTGCACGGTGTATGTCGTATGTAGTATGCTGTGTGTGATATGTAGGGCCCAATGTTGTATTTGTGTTTTCATGTTGTGTGTTGTATGTAGTATGGTGTTGCAACGATGTTATGCATGTGTAATATGTAGCAATGTGTATGTTATGGTATGTTGTGTGTCGTATGTGTTATGTTGTATGTGAGAATGTTTTTCTTTTATTATGTTGTCTGTTGTAGCAATAAGCTTGTATGTGGTGGTGTTGTATGTATGGGTTTGGCATGTGTGTATTGTGGCTGTATGTTGGATTGGCATTTAGTGTTTGTATGTGAGTCATGTAGTATGTACATGTGATATGTAAGGGGCATAGTGTATGTAGTATGTGGCGATGTAGTATGTTGCATGCAGCTTGGTCATGTGTGGTATTGTAGTATGGCTGTAATGCATGTTTTATGTTGTGTGTTGTATGTATGTAGTATTTATGTTGTATGTAGTAATGCAGTATGTTTTATGGGATGTAGTTATTTTGTGTGTCTGTTGTATGTTGTGTGTCTGTTGTATGTTGTATGTATGTGGTGTGTTGTGTGTACTCTACGTAGTTTGTATTTGCGTAGTATGTATGCTGTAGTGTTATAAGTTGTATGTTATGATAGTATGTTGTTGTTGGTGTGTTGCATGTTGTATGTAGGAGTATGCTGTATGTATTTTATGTGGTGTACGTTTGATGTATGTCTGTAGGTAGTATGTAATACGTATCACTTATGTGTGTAATGCTTATGTTGTATGTGTGTAGTCTGTTGTATGTGTTTATGTATGTAGTGTGTTGTTTTGCATGTTGTTGTGAGTATGGCTGTATTAGTATGTTTGCATGTAATAGTATTTGTTCTCTGTTGCATTATGTAGGTATGTTGTTGTATGTAGTCTGTTGTGGTAGTTATGTTTTGCAGTGTGTATTGTATGTAGTATGTTTGGCAACGGTGTTGTCGTTTGGTAGTATGCTGTTGTTTATATATGGTACTGGTTTTGTATGGTGTATGTGTTTAGTTGTTGCACGATGTATGATGTCATTTGTAATATGCTGGTGTCTATGTGCACTTTTGTAATGTATGTTGTATGCCTGTGTATGGTGTATGTTTGTGGTCTGTTTTATGTAGTATGTTTTATGTATGAAGTATGTTGTGTCTGTTGTATGCAATAAGCTGTATGTATGTGGTGTGTTGTATGTATGTAGCATGTTGGCATGTGTGTATATGTTGTATGCATGTAGTATGTTGTATGTAGCCGCGTAGCATGTATGTAGTATGTTGCATGTAGTATTTGGGCCTGCATCGTGTCATGTTGTATGTAGTATGCTGTATGTATGTTTTAATGTTGTGTGTTGTATGTATGTAGTATTGATGTTGTATGTAGTATGTTTATGTATGTATTATGCTGCGTGTCTTTTGTATGTTGTATGTATGTAGTATGTTTTTGTATGTATATATGTGTGTGTGTGTGTACGTAGTATGATGTTATGTGCAGTAGTATGTATAGTATTGTGTTGTATGTATGTAGTATGGCATGTTGCATGTTTAATGTAGTATGTTGTGTGTGTATTATGTGTAGTATTATGTACATGCATGTAGTATGTATGTACATGCATGTAGTATGTATGTACATTGCGTGTAGTATGCATGTAGTACATTGTATGTATCTGGTTGTGATGTACATTGGTACAAGTATGTGTTTATTGTATGTTGTATGCAGTATAGTTATTGTATGCATGTTGTATGTAGTGTGTATGTTTCATGTAGTATGTTGTATGTAGTGTGGTGGTGCTGTATGCATGTTTTTGTGTGTAGTATGATTGTATGTATGCGTGTATTATGCATGCTGTATGTAATGCGTAGGGGGCATGCTGTGAGTAGTATGTTTTATGTATGTAGTATGTTGTCTGTTGTATGTAGTATGTAGTACATTTCGTGTATTTAGTATGTGAGTATGTTGAATGTTGTATGTATGCAGTATACTAGTGGTCATCTAGCTGTTGCCTTGTAGTAGTTGTAATATACTGGTAAAAAAAAAAAAAAAGAAAAAAAAAGTAATGTTGTATGTAATATGCTTAGGCATGTTGTATGTAGCATGTTGTGTCTGTTGTAAGTAGTAGTAATGTGTTGTATGTGTGTAGTATGTAGTATGTTGTATGTTTGCAGTGTGTGTTGTATGTAGTATGTTGTATGTATGTAGTATTTTTCTCGGTGTATGTAGTCTGCTGGTGACATGTAACATGTTGTATGTGTGTTTGTATGTAAAGTGTGTAGTATGTTTGTTGTGTGTTTGTATGTATGTCGCATGTTGTGTGTATGTAGTATTGTGTCACGATGTGATGTCTATATGTATATGTTGTGTGTATGGTAGCAAGTTATGTGATGTTGTAATTATGTTGTACCTGTTGTAATGTAGTATGGGGTTTAATGTAATGTATATGGCTGGTGTGTCTGGTTGTAATGCTAATATCTGTATTGTATGTGGTGTGTTGTAGTAATGTAGTTATATCGCATGTTATGAGGAGTGTATATGGTTGTATGATTGTGAGTATGTTGTGTGTATGTCATGTGTGCAGTATGTTGTATAGTGATATGTAGCATGTTTTAGTATGTGTATGCAACATGTATGTCTGTATTGGGTTGGGTGTAGGTGTTCTGTATGGCACGTAGATGTATGTAGCATGTGATTTGCAGTATGTAGTATGTAGTATGTTTGTATTTATGTGTACATAGTTATGTTTCTTGTATATTGTATGCTAGTATGTAATAATCAACTATGTATGTGATGTTGCATGTGTGTATGCATATTAGTATGTAGTGTGTATGTTGTAGGAGTGATATAATGTATGCATGTTGTATGTATGTGTATGTAGTATGTTGTACTGTAATATGCAGCCTGTTGTATGTAAGTGTGTTTGATTTCTGTGAGTTTTGGTGTGTATGTAATATCGTATGTAGTATGTGGGGGGTTTCTGTTGTATTATTAGGGTAATGGCAAGATGCTGTGTGGCATGTCGTATTTGTATTGATGTATGTATGTATGTAGTAGTTGAATGATGTAGGATGTGGTGTGGGTAGTATTGGTATGCTGCTATGTTGTATGTAATATGTAGCATGTTGTCTGGATGTAGTGGCGTTATGTGTATGCATGTAAAAAAAATGTATGTTATGGCTGTGTGTTGCCATGTTTGTGTGTCTGTAGTAGTTGGTGTGTATATGTTGGCGTGTAAAGTGTTGTATGATAGTATGGTATGTAATATCTTGTGTGTACATCATTGTATGTTACATGTGGCATTGTGCGTTAGTATGCTGGCAAAAATAAAAAAAGCTGAATGCTAGTAATGGGGGGGGGGTGTTGGTATGAAAATATGTAGCATGTTGTCTGTTTTTAGGTTGTGGGTGGTGCTGTATTATGTAGGGTGTATGTAGTGTGTTTTATGCAGCATGCGGGTGTTAGTGTAATGTGGAGGCATGTTGTATGTCTTTGTGTGGTTCTTGTGTGTGTCGTAGTATGTGTGTAATGTGTAGTCATGTGTGTGTAGTGTATGTTTTGTGTGCACGTTGTAATGGTGTATGTTGTATGGATGTGAGTATGTTGTAATATAAAAAATGTATTGTTGTATTTATGTTTGCATATTGTGTTGTGCTGTCCGTATGTTGTGTCTGTTGTATTAGTATGCTGTATGTAGTGTTGTTTTTTATGGCCTGTGAGTTGATGTCTGAAGATGTGTTATATGTACTCATGTAAAGGCTACATGGCAATATTGGCATGTTGTATGTAGTATGTTGTCTGCACAGAGGCCTTTTTATGTAGTAGCTGGATGTTTTTATGTTGTATCTATATGATAGTATCGTAGTATGGTTTTATGTATTTAGTATGTTCCATGTCTGCTGTAGTGTAATGGTGTTGTATGTTATGGTGTGATGTACGTTGTATTGCGTAGTGTATGGAATGTATGCATTTGTATGTTGTATCACATTGTAAGTTGTACATGGTTGTATGTAGTGTGTGTATGTATGTAATGTCATTTACATACGACATACACCGTGCAACATACTGCATACATACAACATAATTCACACATGCAGTATACTACATACAACACACACTGCAAACATACTACATACTACTTACAACAGACACAACATGCTACATACAACATGCTGCATATTACATACAACATGCTCACTGCAGTCTTCACTACATACATACAACATAAAACATACATACAGCATACTACATACAA
>JAACNH010005382.1:0-20467 GCA_019447015.1 Hymenochirus boettgeri
TCATTCATTTCTTGCTGCTCTAAGCCTTTCCTCTTTTCAAGTCTTCTTAGTGGCTGCCCATCACACAAGGATCCAGTTTACAACTGCACCCTGTCCTATAAAGCACTTTAATACAGCCCTCACCTTTAGATCTCAGAAACTGTACACAGAACCATCCCAGACGTAACCTCTGTCTGCAAATTAAATCCTCCTCTCATCCACCCTTGTCACATCTTCCCATGCCTGCATTAGAAACTTGCTCATGCTGCTCCTTTGCTGGAACACTTCCTCTGTCTTCCCATCATTCACCATCGCTTAATACCTTCAAATGTAACCCCAAAAACCCACCTCTACAGGCAAGCGTATAACTGCCTAGACATTACCCTTTCTTACTGAACCAACTGATCCAACCCAGTGGTATGCTCTTAATAAACTCATAACTTGTGTACTTCACTACCCTTGTATGCAAAATGGATGACTATGTTATTGTAAAGCGCATGGAAGATGTTGACACTAAATCCATAATACTAAAATATATAATAATAGCTCTATTGATTGAGAAAACAGGCATCACAGCAGAGGTGAAGGCAGTCTTAAACAGAGCTTAGCCACTTGCCTTGGAATAGAGCATAAGGCTCCTAGTTGTCCTCCTATAGAGACTAGATTTAAGTGGGATGGTTGTAATAAAATATTATACTCCTGTCTGATTAAAAAGAAATAGAAAATATTCAGAAATTCCTTTAAATTAAATGAATCTCTAGTCTACACATACTTGCAGTTTATCCCTACTGATCACGTGACTAGCAAGGTGGTTAACCCTTTAAGACCCCTCATCCTTTTTTAAAAAATTCTTCTCGGTATAATAGATTGTAATAATAAAACCTCGACAAAGTACAAGATAGTGGCAACATCCAGTACCTAATAGTTTGTTGTGTAGCTATGATGATATTATCCCAGGATTTATGTGGTTGCTGCCTCTGGTCTCCAGCATATTTAATGTCCCTCGCTACAGAAGCACGGACAGGAATGAGGACCGAGGTTGACTTCCCGTGACAGGGAAGAGCTCTAGGGAATGCAGCATTTATGTGAAAATTGAAATTGCCTCATCTTTTCACCTTGCTCTTTTTTCTGTTTGTCCCTGCGGGGGACATAAATATCAAATGTAAGCATAGCCTTAGCTTCGGGGTGCGCAACACATAACAATACCTTTAAAATTGACCATTTCGGATACTTTCTTCCATTTTTTTTTCTGTGATCATTTTTCCAGCACTCTGTAGGTGGAAGTACCATAGGATGAGGAAGAGTAAAAAACCCAACAGTAATATATCAAACCAGCTTAGATTCCATTGTTAGTGTGCTCAGACCATGGGACCTTGGAGAAACTGTTTTAGAACCACAAAATTCAATTTCTCTAAAGGCGGGTATTATATTAAAGGTTTAGTTTATGTTCTACACAAGGTGCAGAATCAAGGCTAAAAAAACTGAGTGAGGACAATAGAACTTTGTACAAAATGATATATGGCCCCAGATTTCTAGCTTTCGAGTGAGTGTACAGATATACAGTTTGGTTACAGTCGGCCAAGTTTACACAAAAATTACTAGTTGCATAGAGAGATGATGTGCACATTTTGGTACACATGTGGCCAGGGTTAATTGGAGTTATTCTTAGGCCAAATTGCCTTGTATTCAAAAAACAACAAAAAGTAATTTTGTTTGGGATGAATGAAGTTTTTTTTAATTATTATATTGGAATGTTGGAAAAGTCGAATCCCGCAGGATCTAACGAACACAGGAACTTTCCCTTCCAAACTCTTTAGAACCGATTCACTTTCTTCAGCAATAAACAGTCTTGTCTTTGTGGCAGGGATCCAAGGCACAGGGTAGCAAAGAAATATAGGATACCCCTAGATACAAGGCAAAGTGAATGTGAGAGGTGTACTGAAACTGTGCATAGGGATGCCATAGCGATTGCTATGGGACCCGGAGCCAAAGGGGGCCCTACCAGGGCTCCTGCAGGCATATCACACCTCCTAAGAAAAAATGTAACCTCACATTGTTCAGACCCACAAACCCCTGTTTTTGTTTAATTAAATCTATCAGAGATGCTCTCAGGCTCATATACTCTAACTGCGGCTCCACTCTTTATCCTGGTAATGCCCATCAGTTATAGCCGTGATGGTGATGGTGATGTTCGGGCAATGGCTGGCGGCCCTTACAGAAACTCTGCTGGTGTGCACACTCGTAACTAACCAGCTTGCAACAGCAGCAGAGTCTCTGGTGCCACTGTTTAGAAGAACCAAAGAGTCACAGTAACAAAAGCATTCCAGATTCTGTTTCTGGTTCTGCTGATTGCTCAATGTGTACGAAGGCCTGTAATACAATGAACTTTTTTTTTTTTTTTTATTTCTTTTTTATAACTGTACATGACCACTTAGACCTGCCATCTTGAAGTGACAAACATGGAGAATCCCCAAACCATGTCTCACAGGAAAAATTACCCATAAAGCTAGTGTTGTTTACCTAGTACAGGAGTCTTCCAATGAATCCAAAGATTGTTCTTTAAAGTATGGAAATCAAAACCAAATGTCTTCCCATTGTTCTAAATGTCTTGTGTTAGAATGTTCTGCCATGATATTGTAGGCATGATGGGTATAAGGGTCTTTAGGAACCTTGACATCATTAGAGATGGACCCCAACAAGTGTAGGCATGATGGGTATAAGGGTCTTTATGGAACTTGCATCATTAGAGATGGACCCAAACACGTGTAGGCATGATGGGTATAAGGGTCTTTATGGAACCTTGACATCATTAGAGATGGACCCAAACAGTGTAGGCATGATGGGTATAAGGGTCTTTATGGAACTTGACATCATTAGAGATGGACCCAAACACGTGTAGGCATGATGGGTAAAAGGGTTCTTTATGGAACCTTGACATCATTAGAGATGGGCCCAAACACGTGTAGGCTAATGGGTATAAGGGGCTTTATGGAACCTTGAATCATTAGAGATGCGACCCAAACAGTGTAGGCATGATGGGTATAAGGGTCTTATGGAACCTTGACGTCATTAGAGATGCACCCAAACACGTTGTAGGCAGGATGGGTATAAGGGTCTTTATGGAACCTTGACATCATTAGAGAGCACCCCAAACCCGGTCCCAAATGGATTTCAGACTTTGTGGCTTCTGACTTTTCGGATATTTCGAACCACAGAACGGTTTTAGATAATTATCGAAAATGTTCGAGATTTGTAAAATTTTCCAATTTTTTTGAAAATTGGCAGATCTGCAAGCAGAACATGAATCAGAATAGGGAGCGGCAGTTCGGCCATCCTAGATACCATGTATGTAAGTTCCTAAGCAGTAGACTAATATAATTACTGTCCTTTGCACATAATGCACTAGGGGTTTTTTTCAACTCCGTGTAGGATTCTCATTGTTATTTGAGAAGAAGCTTCAATTATTATTAATGTTAAAATAACTGCTTGTCTGTTTCTCCTCAAATCTAAATAAAGATATCCATTTTAATAAAAATAGCTGTTGTTTGTGCAAACGTATTGTCATTTTGTTCCTGATGAAATGAATAATTCATCAATTAAAAATATCTATATATTATAAAGCATTAACATATCTTAAGGCATTAGTGACCCTTTAAAACAACATCAGATGCATTAACAATGCAGGTTATAATTATCCCCGACAGATTCCATCTTTCTAAATGGAGACACCCATACACACAGAAAACATTTAAAGTAACATTTTAAAAAGGTGTCAAAAGTAGCTGAAGAGGAACAATTAATTTGTTTGATGGAAAGAAATTTTTTATTGAGTTTATAAATTTAGCTTTGCTGAAAGCTTTTTTAGGTTCATATCATGTTTATGGGTTCCTTTTCTTTAGACAATCCAGGGTTAATTGATATTAAAGGGTCATTTTTAGGGTTAGGTTTGGCTCCTTTGCCTTTAAGACACAAGCCCATATAAAAAAAAATTTTAAGATGCAGCATGTGGCATGTAGAGATGGGGTCCGGGTCCGACTCGGTTCCGAAATCCGAATGTTCTGTCCGAAACCAGATTGTTTGGATTTCAGGACTTTGAGCGAGTTTTCTGTTTTTACCGAACGGAGCTATTTTTGAAAATTCTCGAAAATAGCCTTGAACGTTCGCTAAAACTCGAAAATAGACCGAATCTCGAAAATAGTTTCCAACCCTATTTTCGAGTATTATCGAACATTCGCGGCTATTTTCGAGAATTTTCAAAGATAGATCAACGTTCGGTAAAAACGAAAACTTGCTCCGAAGTCCCGATTTCAGTTTTTAAGATTTTCTGGATTTTCCCGAGATCCGAAAACGGAATGAAACTGTCAGTTTCGGCCATCTGTAGTGGCATGTATGTAGTAATACTCTCGTCTTTAAATTCGAAAGATATTGCAAGTCACCTCATAGTTCCACAAGCTTTATAAAGAAACATGGCCTGCAGTGGCACAGAACTCCTCTGTGATTTTAATACCCTTATAATTGCAGTAGGGGGTATATAACTTATTATATTAGAACTAATTACTATTAGATATTTTGATTGTATAAAACTAAATATATATTAATGGTGGGATGCCCTGTGATCTGAAACAAATATAGCACTGGGGCCTTCTTTATAAAGCACACGTGTCAAACACAAGGTCCGCAGGATGAATCCTGCCTGTTGGCCCCTGGTGACTGTAAAGCATCCAAGACTTACCTAGCTATAGATCTGCCTGCTAGATACAGTGATAAGCGCACCTTTATGTAGATACGATTGACTGGGTATCTAGCAGGCAGATCTATAGCTACACCGGTCTTGGGGCAGCACAAATGAATAGCAGCATAGTAATGTTTGGATGCAGTCACCACTTTAACAGATGATCACATATTGGCCGGTGTTGAGGAGGGAGGTATGACAATTGGCCTTCCATTGGAATGGCCATTCTATTACCATACCAGAAGAGTAAGGTGACACCCCCTGTTATAAAGGGATCTCTTGGAGAGGGATCTTGGATTCCATGCCCAAGGGATGCCCATGGGATTTCTCATCTAAATGACATCACTGCCATGTGCCAGCAGAGTTATGAAGGATTCTGCTGGAGATAAACCTCTCCACCTAATCCTATCCAACGTAGGTCGTTTCTTTCTGTGCCTCCATCTGTCTTCCCTTCGCCTTGCTGTCATTTCTCTTGTTTGTTCCTTATTTACTTCAACAGGATAATTCCGCTTGGATTTGGGCAGAAAACAGTGATTGATATTGTTAAAGCAGCTGCCAGCTATAAAAGGTATATTGCAAGGACTCTCTGTGTTTGATACACATATCACTTGGGGGGTTATTTCTAGGATCGTGGTTGTTGTTTGTGCACTAAATATCTCTAACTTATTTCTTCTGTGACAACAAAAACCAGCTGGCGTATGTGTGTGTTTTAGAGAATATCAACAGAGAAGAAAAAAAAAGAATGTTGGGAAATGGAGACTTATCTTTTGGGAAGAAGCAATTCATGCAGAAGAATAGTTACGGAACGAGTTTGATGTTAATTACCACTGTCGAGATCAGTGTATCTGCCTTGTTACTAGTTTGTGGCCAAAAGATCCTAAGACACAGTTTTGTTTGTATGTACATATGTGTGATGTGTTGGTCTTATACCAAAATGTATCTAGATAAATTGGCGGTAAACATTTTGTCGGAGGGTTATAGGGCGTATTGAGTGTTGTGTTAAAATATTTGTGGCTTGGATAGTTTTTCATATAGGTTCCCTCCATTACAGTTCCTCCCTGCCCATCTCCTATTGCAAACAATTATAGTGCCCGGTGTTAACTTTGAGATGTCACAAGATCTAGACATGCATCTTGAATAGAGTCTTTGTCCTGATACAAATCTGGTCAGTTTGAACTTGGTGGGTTTGGACAATGTGATCCTAGATTTTCTCTCTGAGATCGTATCAGATGTCGGGATTGTGGCCAAATAAGGCCAAAGTTCATGCAACCGGAGAATGAGAATGGAGTATTGTCTTCTTACATGTGACTTACAGTGGTAAGTGTGAATTTTCCCTCTATGATCAGTTGGTGATGGGATATAGGACCAAAATAAAGCTTTTGCATTATAAAAGTGTTCTGAATAGCAACATTTTGGTCCTATTCTAGAACCCGACGCGACCCTTAGAGAAGGCACCACCTCTGTTTAATTGAAGAAGGAAAAGGGTGGTGGTTTTTGAGTAATGTTCTAAGCAACACATTTTCAGGCACACTTAAACCAAACTTTCCAACACTGGCCTTTTATTACTTAAAGGACATGTAAAACTGAGGCAAATCATTTTTTAACTAATCACACAGTAATTAGAATTACCACCAATATTAAATCTGCTTTTTTTTTCTTCTCTGACCTTCCTATCCCTTGTTTTTTTTAGCTCTGGGAGTTTTACTTCCTGACTAAGTTTTACTACTCAGGAACTGTCAATCACCAAGCCCCTCCCCCTGGCACACTACATGTAGAAACTATCCATTCTATAAAGTAAAGCTATTTCTCTGTCACTGCATGGCTAATTGATTCAGCATTAAGATCAGAAAAGGGATAAGCATATCGGATGCTCTGTGCTCTTTCTGTGCAGATAAACCAATAAAACCCACTGTAGCACTGTACCTAAAGAAATCAATTACAAAGCCCCCCCCCACCACACACACACACCTTCAAACTCCTACAGCTAAAAGAAAATCTTACTTGATTCACGCAGTGATTACAAACTCCCAGTGCTGCTTATCTTCCTATTGCAAAGAAGTTTTACTTTCACTTTCACTATAACACTGACATGCTCCACACTCCATTTGTGCCTCAGTTTGGGAGGGGGTGGATGCCTGAGAGGAGAACATGCATGCTAACTAGGAGGGAGCTGAAAAGGACTTTAGGATATCTAGTGACAGGGAGCACTGAGAGCAAAAAGGGATCAAGTTCAACAGCACTTAAAATTATAGAAAAGGATAAAGGCAGGTCATTTTTTCCAGTTTTAGTGTCCCTTTAAGCCTCGTACACACGTCAGATAATTTTGATTTGCCGACAAACGACTTATCATGCAACATTGTGCGAAAATTAAGCTTAACGATCTTTTAAGACCAACGATCCACAACTATTCTCGTCATTTTTCCGATGATCAACCTGGCGGATTCGTTCTGCCGATTGTCGTATGTTTGTACATAGTCGCGCAGATTGTAATGGAAGACTGAATGAAATACACATGTAACATTTCGAGATCACGCAATATTCAGACGTCTCTTAATACGTACATCACGTAACACCTTACCAACGAACATTACTATCCACTATCATTGATGGATGTACAGGCGTCATTGGCAGAACTAGTGTATAACGAGACGGTTACTGAACGTTCGGTCGGGCACTTTGTACGAAAATGATCTGATGTGTGTATGAAGCTTTACACATATAGAAAAACATGGTGCAGAGCTGCAAGGGTGGACAATGAAGTGATCCTGATCATAATACAGCTTTGTGCAATACATTTCTCTCTACCTATTTGAAAAAAAGTTATTTTAAATTGCCTGTTATTAGAAACTATAATTCTTCCCAACCATCATTGTACCATTTTTGCGTTGAGTACCCCTATTTCTTAGATATCCAATCTAAAACATCTACATTTCAGCTGTCAATCAAGTGCCTTGCTATAATAAACTATTCAGCAGTTTTGTTGTAGCTGGAATGGTGAGTTTTACAGTTGCTTTGCGGGGGAAAAAGTCAGGTCAGATGAAAGTGGGGAGTGGTTAAAATAGGAGGGGGGATACTGCTCCTCAGCACAAAATGTGCTGGATTGAAGGCATGCAGCACACACACACCTCAGAGAAAGGGTTATTTACCGTATATACTCGAGTATAAGCCGAGGTTTTCAGGTCTTAAAAATGACCTGAAAAATGAACCTCGCTTATACTCGGTCAAGCTGGGACTACTTAATTCCGGATGCAGCCGCGATTCAGGTAAGAAAACGGCAGTTCCCAGTAGTACTTTGCGCACGTCGGCACGATGACGTCATCGCGCACCCGCAAAGCACTACTGGGAACTGCGGCTTACCATCCTGACTTGCGGCTGCGTCTGTAAGGCTCTGTGAAGGCGTCCGGAAGGCTCTGGGAGATGTCTGGAAGGCTCTGCACACCAAAAGTATGTACATTCCCATGGTACCAGTAATCCCCAAGGCTACCAGTAATCCCATGGCTACCAGTTATCCCATGGCTACCAGTAATCCCCCACGGCTACCAGTTATCCCCATGGCTACCAGTAATCCCATGGTTACCAGTTATCCCATGCCAGTAGTAATCCCAGGCTACCAGTAATCCCCATGGCTTACCAGTTATCCCCATGGCTACCAGTAATCCCCATGGCTACCAGTAATCCCCATGGCTACCAGTATGCATAAAATGCACATGGCTACAGAGGCAGTATTGGTCAATTTCAAACCTCGGCTTATACTCGAGTCAATGTGGTTTCTATTTTGAGGTAAAATAGGTACCTCGCTTATACTCGGGTCGCTTATACTCGAATAATCGGTACACATATTTATAATATGAGGAAAGTCTATAGTGATCTTCTCATATATCCTAGTTAAAGAAACAAGGTAAAAGGGAAGTTATAAGAACTCCTTCCTTGAAAGGATACTACAACTTTGAGTATCTCAGATGTACCATTCCATTACTCTTCATATTATTTCTGAGATGTAGACTTAAAGGGCTGTTCACAAACTTCTCTTCCATATTTAATGTAAAAACCAATGCTTCTTTTATAATTCTCGTGTTTTTGAAGGATTCATAGGCATATCCCCATCACCACGTTGTATCTCTTCACTAATCGCCCATAGGACAAGCTCAAGATCGCAGATCTAAATGCCTCAGGTGTCTTGCACTATGCAAATAATTCATATTTCCTTTTGATGCTCCCCTCCAGAACTGTAAAAACAGGCATCGCGTACTGATTTTCTCACAGCATAAAACATGTTTCAGCTAAAACACCAGAAATGCAGCAACTTTTATGCATCCTATGATTAATGGGTTCTATTAATTCAAGTTGTTTGACCAGATGGTAAATCACAGAAACTCACTTTAATTTGTAAGGCAAAGCACTTTTTAAGGACTTGGAATGTCTGATGAATGAAACATCAGGTCAAGCAATGTTACTGCTCATAGGATCATTGACCGAAGAGGACAAATGCTAAAAACTGAAACTTGACTTTAAGCAAACAAATTAAAGGACAAGTAGAGGCTTGACATATAAAAACCAACTCTTGTGATACTGGCCGCTGGTGGTCGCCATTTTTTTTTTTTGGGGGGGGGGGGTAGTTCAGTGGGAAAAAAATCACATGATTAGGGGCAACATTTTCTCAAACTTTCTGGCACCCTTAACCGTCTCATATCACATTTTGCTCTTCATTGCATAGCACCATACATCGCAGCATAATCGTTTGATCATAAGTGTTGAAAAGTGTTTTTTGCCATTAAAGAGATGTCCACCCCCCAAACTAAAATTAATTTATAGTCTAATCACCCCCCCCAACCTTGACCTTGCCAGGTTTAAAGTTTTTGTGAGGCTTGTAAGTATATTACCAGCCCTTGTCCCCTCAGCTCTCTGCTGCTGCTGTTTGGTGCACGGAAGCAGAAGAAGGGGCCAGACTGACAGTGGCGTTAGTGACTGGCTAAGATAGCCCTGGTTTGGTATTAGTAGACATTCTGATGATACATTTTTTTTTTCACTGAATACTGGACTTAATGCCCAAATACAGCGATTTTATGGGACTGGCCAAAATCTTTGCAACCAAAACAACCGGTCGATAAATACGGTGCCAATGAAACTATTTTCCACAAAAAAATACCTGGAATGTGTCCCAATCGCATATACAGCCAGGTGTTAGGAACCTCCTGAAGCAAGGTTTTGATTGCATTTGGCTAAGAGGTGTTATCCAAATGTAAAGAGTAAGGTGTACCTAGATGAATGAGAACCTTCAAAGTTTATTATCTATATTTAATTAGATTAGATGGCTTGGTGAGTGGGCAATGTTAGGAGTTTGGCAGCTGTATATTTCTAAATAACTACCTGTGTTTTGCAAAGTTGGAGTTAGCCCCAACTTTGCGTGACCTGTATCTTCTATTATCAGGACAGTCCTGCTGGAATTTCCTAGTGGAAAGTCTACAGAAGCCATTATATTTAAATATAAGAAACTTCTATCTGCTCATGATTCTGTAACTTGCTATGGTGGAATGATAGAATTAAAAGACGCGAGGAGTTCAAATGTTTTCTTATAGAAAGACATATATCCCAGACATGTTCCTAGTGTTTTATACTTTTCCTCCGCAAATAGCGCCCTGATAAGAAGGCTGCACACTTTGCAGAGCGCATCTTTCCATTGATAATATGCAGAGGCAGAGTCAGACGGCACTACAAGACAATCTTAATAGCTTGGAAAAACTACAGGAAACTCGGGGTTTAGATCTTTACCCTGTGTATTATTAGGGGATGGCGTGGTTTGGGTCTTAATGCTGGTTCTCCTTTAAAGGACATACCCTTTAAGGATCCAAGTTCCTAGGGTTGCCAAGCACTATAAGATGAATTCAATTTTGGTAATAATTGACAGCCTAATTGATTGCCATGTCCACTCACTGTTTGTCCTGGCATTCAGAACAGTGAGCCCACTTTCCCTGGTAGGTCTAGAGCAGCAAGGCCATTCCTGTTTAAAGGAGTTGGTTAATTTCAGTCCAAACATGCAAATGTTATTATTTTACCTGTTAAGATTATCTTTAATGTACAGGGTTTCCTCGAACTTGGACTTAAAGGGCGTGTCCAATTTTTTTTTCTGTAGTGTAGGGCTCCCTCACCACACCCCAACCGCCATAGTCCTTTGTAAAATAACTCTCCCATCACTACTTACTTTGTTACTTTCCCCCGATGTTCTGTAAGGCCCTCTGCTTGCATGAAACTACAAGCCAGGGGCCGGACAGGCAGCGCGTCTGTGATTGGCTGAGAGCTGCCAATCACGGACGCTGCTTCCGGTCTGTGTTAGAACGTCGGGGGAAACAGGCAAAGTAAGTAGTGTATGGAGAGTTATTTTACAAAGGACTATGGTGGTTGGGGGTGGGTGAGGGAGCCCTACACTACAGCAAAGGGGATTGAGCTGGGGGGGAGGAAGAGGAAAACATGCATGCGCATGTCCGAATTCTCCCGGAGGAGAGAGACAGGAGGCAGATACAGAATGGGACACAGCAGGCTCTGGTGATCACTTTGGGACTGAATTGGAAAGCCAGTCGGATGACTAGCGAAACGTCTTCAAGAACTAACTTCAAGTCCAGTTGATCTAATTGAATACAACAGATAACCATGACCTGGATGAATGAGAACCTTCACAAGCATAGTCCATCTCTACTTGTAAATAGCATGTCATGAATGTGGCAACTAGGCTTGGGAACAGAAAATGATTCTCTAACAGAAAAGTCAGAAAAGTGATTTAGAGGGCAGAGGGCATTGCTATCAATCAGCAAGGCACAAGCAGGGAACATTAAAGGGCCTGTAAACTCCGCTAAAGCCCCAAAAATAAGTATGTGCCATTCTTCTATTATTCACAGGGAGTGGAGAACGCTTATTCTCACCTCCCTGTGAATAATACGATGCTCAGGGGACCTGGAACTTACCTTACCGCCGCTCCACTCGCAGCCGCTCCTTCACTGACAGTCGCTCTGTCCTGACCGCACGCCCTAACTTAGGCACATGCGCCGCAATAAAAAGATAGGGCGGCGATCGAGACAGAACAGTGTTCCGTGCAGGACGCGGCTGCGAGTGGAGCGCGGCGGTTAAGGTAAGTCCAGGTCCCCACAGTCGCTCCGACCATTATCACAGGGAGGTGAGAATAAGCGTTCTCACCTCCCTGTGAATATAGAAACGAATGAACATACTTATTTTGGGGGTGTTAGTGTTCCTTTAACCTTTTTATCATATCTTCTGACTGACTGTACTTAGGGAACTGACACATTAATTAAATGCAGCAACCCTTTTTCCCCCCTGGTTTATTGTAGACCATGGTTCCCTTGACAGTGACATCAATTTGCAAAAATCGTGCTTCAGTTTTTGTGGTGGCAATTTACTCTTTGTTTTTAGATTATTATGCAGAGTGTCAGATACATATTAAGCACTGCAAGTAGCTAAATAAGTAAAAAGGCTAGCTTTATAACAAATACCCAATTAACTGTATTTCAGCACAAACTGATCAGATAACTTCCTTTCAGTATAAGCACATCATTAGTACAGGTAAGTCACTCATTTATTCTGATTGAATTATATAGGCAGACTGATTGCTATAAAGCAGTGACAGGTGTGTTTGAAATCATTGTCTTCTTGTAGTAGCAATGGGTACCTCCAAAGAGTTAAGCCACCATACCTGGGGGGCTGTGGAGGCACTCCTGTGGCAAAATTACTTTATAACAATAGTGGAAATGCTACTGATCTGATCAAAACATAGAACAAACAAGAAAAGAGATGATCAATGCACATTCCTGGGCTCCATATATCATAACATCGTGCTAGTGCAAACAGTAAAAACATGGGGGGTTTTAGTTACAATTTTATCCATACTGGGGTTACCTTGATGGGTTGGAAGGCTTTTCACTTTATGCATAAAATTCTAACTAAAAACCCCATGTTTTACTGTTTGCACTAGCACAGATATTATGATATATGGGGCCCAGGAATGTGCATTGATATCTCTTTTCTGTTGTTCAAGTGACAGACCAAGCAAACATTTCAGAAAAATATCAAGGGAAGACTGAAATTCTGCAAGAAGTTAAAGGATTGGAGGGGGAAAAGACAGTTTGGACCACCTGGAAAATCAATTGTCCTTGATATTAGTTTATATACGGCAACAGTGTTAATAATATTCTGTTGTAAGTGACAGATCTTGATTCCCTCTCTCCTCTTTGCACTCGGAACATCTCGAATCCGCACCTCTGACAAAAAAAGATTCTGCAAATTTCCGGGATGACATTTCAGGTATGGCATTTGCAGATTTTACAGTGAGATGTATAAACTGTTTCCGTACAATAAAGATCACTCCAAAAAATAAAATAATGTAAATCAAGTGTTAATCCTGCGATCCGCATAGCCAGTTACAGTTCTACACAACAAGAGTAGAACTAAGGAAAAAGAAATATAATGTAGCTCTTTGGATTTCGACAGTATCAGTATCAAGCCTTACTCTATGCTAACATGATTAAACCCAAATGGATGTATTTAAGCTCTTGGGGTACCTTACGCCCACACATGCCACCCCTTTACTGTTGGCAATGAGGTTATTTCCTGTATTACTTCGGTCGAAATGTGACAACCAGAAAGGGGATATTTACAACCACTTTCCTGAGGCCCAATGCAGAGCAACTGTTTCTCATTGTTTGCATAAGATTTTGACTTAAACTAAGTAATGATTCCAGCGTAGCGATTTGTCATACAAATGCCTCATATCATCGGAATGCTGTGGAATGTTGCCCTGAAAGAAAGGATGGAACATTTATTAACGAGACAGGCAGATCTGAGATGTCATCAGTCAAATTTACATCTGTAGAAGGGAAAAAATGCAAATGGTTTCACTCAGTATACGTGCATGAACCAATGATGAAAGGGAATATCATTTCCGTCTCTTCCATTCTATGGGCACTGATGGGTGTTAGGCCATTACTTGATTTACCTTCTTAATGTTCCTGGGAGGTTACAACTACCAACTGGCCTATCATAATGTTGATCCCAAATAATGACCCAAAGTGGCTGACATTTCAATTCGACAATCAAATAGGATGTAACGTGGAGCCAGTATATGGATAGGATTACTGTCCTACGATGCTTGCCAGTCTGTAGACATTTTTAGTGGAAGTCCGATTTCTTCATATTATCCATAAATCAAAATGGCGTAGCGCTCCTCCCTTATATTTTAGTGGTGAGTGTTTCTCCTACATTATATGGAGGTGCCATAGAGGGAAAATATAACAAAAAAAAACACCAACCCAAAAAGAAAACATATATGAAAACACACAATGGCTAGTACGAACAGGTCCACCAAGTGTAAACAGGTAGATTGTCCCAAATTGCCGGAACACATCAAATAGCACAAAAGTTCCGGGTTTTGGCAATTTGGGACAATACACACTTGGTGGACCTGATACGTACTAGCCATGTGTTTTTGATATGGGCAAGTCTGGTCTCAGCTCCCCATTTATTTGTTTGTCTTGTTACTGTTTAGGGTGGGACATAAGTATAAGGGTAACAAGGGGAGTGGGGATTTGATTTTTACACCTGTGTGTTGCCAGTGAATAAGAGATTTTTTAAAGCCCATGTGGTGTTTTTTTGCCTCTGTTTTTTTATTAACATGTAAGAATATTTGACCTTTCCCTCCAGTTTCCATATAAATGACAGAATATTGGGTTTAGCACAACTATGGTATGTTCTTGTTTTTTGGAATCTCAGTAAATAACCATAAGTAACCCTTGGTACACTACATTCTTGGGTGAAAAAAACATGAGCATGCTTGAACCAGTGGTTTGTGGTAAAGAAGGGATATGGACAGAGGGGCTTGATACCACAACAGTAAGCACAAATTAACTAGTTAAAAATGGCGTATATATATATGAAATTCATGCCAGTCTTTCCTCATGTAGACTCACTGGATATGCTTCTTAACTCCTACAACTAAAATAAAAAAACAACAAAGTTCAATAAAACGTGCCAATATTGAGGAATTGAACCCCAACCTACGGTAGGCCGGTTGGCTTGGCTGTGTCCAATTTAATCTAAGCTCTTTCTCAAACTGGAAGTGAGTGCAAACACAGATTTCTTTCTCCTTCATTTCTATTTTTAATAATTGCCGAACATCAGTTCACTCGTCGTTTCAGGAATTGCTGATAACCAACCATTACTGTAATCACTCTTTTCCCCCCCCTATCATTTATCAAAATTAGATTATTTTGAATACGTTATTACTTCTGCCGGTGTGTTATTGCTCTTCCTGAGAAAATGTCATCTCCCCCCCATGTATGATGCATCTCAGCTTTTACTTTAATGTTCATTACCTTACTCGACAATGGATTCATAGGAAGGGTCATCCGTTTTTATAGGTCACCGTTTTAATTCACAGGCTACTTCTCTTTTATAACAGTCTGAGGAGCTCGATGACTCCATAAATCATTGACAGCATGCTATTCCATATGAATCACTTTGACACTTATTTCATTAGTTGCATGACTAAGAAGTAAACATGAAATAAAATCATTGACGGGCATTGCCCTCCTCTGCGAGAATTGAGACATATATATATGTATGTTTTATATATTATATTATATTTATATATACATTTTATTCTTTCTTTTTGAGACATGGGACCCTACAAAAATACAACCACTGTGAAGTCTACAAAATACACTTCCTGTGCCGACGTAAAACCGAGAATGAAAAACATCTTCAAACTCCACCTCGAAACTCACCTCCTCAGGCAAGGTTACAATATGGACTTGGACTCTTCTACCCTCTTACTGACCATTGAAGAACCTCTAGTTATGCTCCATTGACAACTACTGATCTGCTTCATCTTATGTTTTCCCCATCTCCTCTAGACTGTAAGGTTACAATCAGGACTTGGACTCTTCTACCCATCTTACTGACCCATTGAAGACCCTCTAGTTATGCTCCATTGACAACTACTGATCTGCTTCATCTTATGTTTATCCCAATCTCCTCTAGACTGTAAGGTTACAATCAGGACTTGGATCTTCTACCCATCTTACTGACACATTGAAGACCCTCTAGTTATGCTCCATTGACAACTACTGATCTGCTTCACCTTATGTTTCATCCCCATCTCCTCTAGACTGGAAGCTCCAATAGGATGGAGGCAGGGCCCTATTATTGTACCACAGCAATTCTGTAACTTACCACACGCATATAAATCCACAAAAAAAATAATATTTCTTCCAACCTTTCCCTGAAATTCCTGTTCCTGTTTCTTTCTTGTTGCTACGTTAAGTTGACCATGCATAACAGCTCCTACAGACAAATCCCGCAACGATTAATGAATCTGAGAGAAACCGCCTTTCCGGATCTTCTTTGCGGCCGATATACGATAGTAAGATCCTGTCTGTACCATTCATTTTGCGACCATATGTTGGTTGAAAGAAGATCAGGAAAGGCGGTTCCTTCCGGAATTGATTGTTGCAGGATCGGTCTGCAGGTAAGCTGGAATGTATGGGCACCTTAGTCTGAGATTTGGGTGACTACATCTGTGATATATCAAACTCATGGCACGTGGGTTTTAAAGAGTTAATTATAGTAGGTTAATTGCAGGATGGCGAAGTTAACCATTACTCCCATCAGTCCGAATCGCATTACCTGTCACGGAAAGCCATGTGTTGGCCATAACACTTGTTTATGAACATCTTTATTTATATTAAGTCATTGATTGTAACATATTCTATCCAGCGCCTTCTGTCAAAAGCTAATGGGAATGTTATTGCAGACAAAGAGGCTTAGTGTACGTACATAGCCCATGGCCCCTTAATACGCTGAGTTGAATCACAGCAATGCGATCCACTCTCTGCATCTTACCTTGCACTGAGTGACTCATCCCCTTCTCACAATTACATTTTTGAACCTTAATGCCTAGAATGGATTATTTACTGTGACAGCGCAGAGTGGGATAACAGAGGAGATGAAATCTATATTGGCATTCCATTATGTTGCCTTTGCGACTAATGGAACCTGACTGGCAATAAAACAAAAAAAAATGTAAAGGGAGAAATACGAGGGGAAAAAAGAGAAGAGGAATTTCCAGAGTTCTCTGAGTTTTGGGCTAAAACTGATCGTTCTCAGATCAATTCAAAGAAAGATTAATTGCCTATATAGAGATCCACTGAGCATCTTGTTATGTTATCATTCTTCACCGTGTCAGATATCTCGCCAATATGTTCTAGTGATCACATAGACAATGTGAATGGATATCTATCATTATCTATCCCTTGTCTATATCTTCTAGTGAACACGTAGACATGTGAATGGATATCTATCATTTATCTATCCCTTATCTATATCTTCTAGTGAACAATAGACAGTGTGAATGGATATCTATCATTTATCTATCCCTTATCTATATCTTCTAGTGATCACGTAGACAATGTGAATGGATATCTATCATTATCTATCCCTTATCTATATCTTCAAGTGATCACGTAGACAATGTGAATGGATCTATCATTATCATCACTATCTATCATTTATCTATCACTATCTATATCTTCTAGTGAACACGAAGACAATGTGAATGGATATCATCATTTATCTATCATCTATATTTATCTATCACTTACTATTCTTCAAGTGATCACGTAGACAATGTGAATGGAATTACATTACTACACTTATCTATCATTTATCTATCACTTATCATATCTTCTAAGTGAACACGAAGACAGTGTGAATGAGGATATATCTATCATTTATCTATCACTTATCTATATCTTCTAGTGATCACGTAGACAGTGTGAATGGATATCTATCATTTATCTATCACTTATCTATATGCTAGTGATCACGTAGACAATGTTAATGGATATCTTATCATTTATCTATCACTTATCTATATTTCAGTGATCACGTAGACAGTGTGAATGGATATCTATCCTTTATCTATCACTTATCTATATTTTCTAGTGAACACGAAGACAATGGATGGATATATTATCATTTACTATCACTGTTATCTATCATTATCTATCACTTATCTATATCTTCTAGTGATCACGTAGACGTGTGAATGGATATCTATTATTTATCTATCACTTATCTATATCTTCTAGTGATCACGTAGACAGTGGGAATGGATATCTATTATTATCTATCACTTATCTATATCTTCTAGTGATCAGTAGCAGTGTGAATGGATATCTATCATTACTATCACTTATCTATATCTTCTAGTGATCACGTAGACAATGTGAATGGAATCTATCATTTATCTATCACTTATCTATATCTTCTAGTGATCACGTAGACAGTGGAATGGATATCTATCATTTATCTATCACTTATCTATATTTTCTAGTGAACACGAAGACAATGTGAATGGATATTATTCTTATTATCACTTATCTATATCTTCTAGTGAACACCAAAGACATGTGAATGGATATCTATCATTTATCTACACTATCTATCATTTATCTATCACTTATCTATATCTTCTAGTGAACACGTAGACAATGTGAATGGATATCTATCATTTATCTATCACTAATATATCTTCTAGTGATCACATAGACAGTGTGAATGGATATGT
The DNA here is from genome assembly GCA_019447015.1 of Hymenochirus boettgeri. Lineage (NCBI taxonomy): Eukaryota > Metazoa > Chordata > Amphibia > Anura > Pipidae > Hymenochirus > Hymenochirus boettgeri. The sequence continues at coordinate 18,339 of JAACNH010005382.1, forward strand.
ATCATTATCTATCACTTATCTATCATTTATCTATCACTTATCTATATCTTCTAGTGATCACAATAGACAGTGTGAATGATATCTATCAGTGTATCATATTCTTAGTGAACACGAGACAGTAAATGCATATCTATCATTTATCTATCACTTATCTATCACTTATCTATATCTTCTAGTGATCACGTAGACAGTGTGAATGTATAGCTATCATTTATCTATCACTTATTATCAGTATTATCTATCACTTATCTATATCTCTAGTGAACACCGAAGACAATGTGAATGGTATCTATCATACTATCACTTACTATCATTTATCTATCACTATCTATATCTTCAGTGATCACGTAGACAATGTGAATGGAATCTATCATTTATCTATACTTATCTCTAATTTATCTACACTTATCTATATCTTCTAGTGAACCGAAGACAGTGTGAATGGATATCATCATTTATCTATCACTATCTATATCTTCTAGTGATCACGTAGACAGTGTGAATGGATATCTATCATTTATCTTATCACTTATCTATATCTTCTAGTGACACGTAGACAATGTGAATGGATATCTATCATTATCTATCACTTATCTATATCTTCTAGTGATCACGTAGACAGTGTGAATGGATATCTATCATTATTCTATCACTTATCTATATTTTCTAGTGAACACGAGACAATGTGAATGGATATTTATCATTTATCTATCACTTATCTATCATATCTATCACTTATCTATATCTTCTAGTGATCACGAGACAGTGTGAATGGATATCATTATTTATCTCATCACTTATCTATATCTTCTAGTGATCACGTAGACAGTGTGAATGTATCTATTATTTATCTATCACTTATCTATATCTTCTAGTGATCACGTAGACAGTGTGAATGGATATCTATCATTTATCTATCACTTATCTATATCTTCTAGTGATCACGTAGACAATGTGAATGGATAATCATTTATCTATAACTTACTATATCTTCTAGTGATCACGTAGACAGTGTGAATGGATATATATCATTTATCTATCACTTATCTATATTTCTAGTGAACACGAAGACAATGTGAATGGATATTTATCATTTATCTATCACTTTATCTATATCTTAGTGAACACAAAGACAATGTGAATGGATATCTATCATTATCTATCACTTATCTATCATTTATCTATCACTTTCTATATCTTCTAGTGAACACGTAGACAAGTGAATGGATATCTATCATTTATCTATCATCATCTATATACTTCTAGTGATCACATAGACAGTGTGAATGGATATGTATCATTTATCTATCACTTATCTATCATTTATCTATCACTTATCTATATCTTCTAGTGATCATAGACAGTGTGAATGGATATCTATCATTATCTATATCTTCTAGTGAAACCGAAGACAATGTAAATGCATATCTATCATTTATCTATCAATATCTTATCACTTATCTATATCTTCTAGTGTACACGTGACAGTGTGAATGTATAGCTATCATTTATCTATCACTTATCTATCATTTATCTATCACTTATCATATCTTCTAGTGATCACGTAGACAGTGTAATGGATATACTATCATTTATCTATCACTTATCTATCATTTATCTATCACTTATTATATCTTCTAGTGAACAACGTAGACAATGTGAATGGATATCTATCATTTATATCAACTTTCTATTATCTTGTAGTGATCACGTAGAACAGTGTGAAGTATAGCTATCATTTATCTATCACTTATCTATCATTTAGCATCACTTAATCTATATCTTCTAGTGATCACGTAGACAGTGTAAATGGATATCTATAATTTATCTATCACTTATCTTTCATTTATCTATCACTTATCTATAACTTCTAGTGTTCACGTAGACAGTGTGAATGGATATCTATCATTTATCTATCACTTATCTTTCATTTATCTATCACTTATCTATAACTTCTAGTGATCACGTAGACAGTGTGAATGGATATCTATCATTTATCTATCACTTATCTATATCATCTAGTGATCATGTAGACAATGTGAATGGATATCTATAATTTATCTATCATTTATCTATATCTTTTAGTGAACACGTAGACAATGTGAATGGATATCTATCATTTATCTATC
>JAACNH010005383.1:0-20465 GCA_019447015.1 Hymenochirus boettgeri
GTATACATTATAATGAAACATACACTGTAACAACAGCGAAAGCAACAATAAGGCATACAGTACAATAACAGCATATAGTTATAATACAGCATACAATATAATACACAGCATACAGTACAATACAGTATATACAGCATACATTAGAAGCAACAACAGTACAATACAGCATACAGTATAATACAGTATAATACAGCATACAGTATATTACAGTATACATATAAATGCAACATACACTGTACAAAACAGCAAACAGCACAATAAGGCATACAGTACAATAATACAGCATATAGTATAATACAGCATACAATATATACACACATACAGTATAATAAAGTATAATACAGCATACAGTAATACAGTATACATTATAATGCAACATACACTGTACAATACAGAACAGCACAATAAGGCATACAGTACAATAATACAACATATAGTATAATACAGCATACATATAATACACAGCATACAGTACAATACAGTATTATACAGCATACATTAGAATGCAACATACAGTACAATACAGCATACAGATAATTACAGTATATACAGCAGATATAGTATAAACAGCATCAAATATAATACACAGCATACAGTACAATACAGTATTATACAGCATAATACAGTATAATACAGCATACAGTATAATACAGCATACATTAGAATGCAACATACAGTACAATACGCATACAGCAAATAAAGTAAATATAGCATACAGTATATACAGTCATACTATAATGCAACATACACTGTACAATACAGCGAACAGCACAATAAGGCATACAGTACAATACATATGTAAATACAGCATACAGTATAATAAAGTATAATACAGCATACAGTATAATAAAGTATAATACAGCATACAGTATAATAAAAGTAAATACGCAACATATACATAAAGTATATAATCGCATACAGTATAAAAAGTATAAATAGCATACAGTAAATACAGTATAACCATTATAATGCAACATACACTGTACAACTACAGCAAACAGCACAATAAGGCATACAGTACATACAGCATACAGTACAATAACAGCATACAGTACAATACAGCATACAGTATAATAAGTATAATACAGCATACAGTATAATAAAGTATAATAACAGCATACAGCACAATACAACATACAGTACAATACACCATACAGCACAATACAGCATACCGTACATTACAGCATACAGTACAGATACAGCATACGACATACAGCATACGTACGATACGCATACAGTACAATAACAGCATACAGTACGATACAGCATACAGTACGATACAGATACAGAACGATACAGCATACAGTACGATACAACATACAGAACGATACAGCATACGCACATACAGCAAGTACAATACAGCATACAGTACAATACAGCATACAGTACGATACGCATACATACGATAAGCATACAGTACGATACACCATACAGTACAATACAGCATACAGTACGATACTACCATACAGTACGATACACCATACAGTACAATACAGCATACAGCCACAATACAGCATACAGTACCGAGTACAGCATACAGTACAATACAGCATACAGTACGATACAGCATACAGCACGATACACCATACAGTACGCATACACATACAGACAATTACAGCATACAGTACGATAACAGCATACAGTACAGCATACAGCAACAGTACGATACAGAATACAGTACACACATACAGTACATACCAGCATACATACGATACAGCATACAGCGATACACCATACAGTACGATACCCATACAGTACAATACAGCATACAGTACGATACAGCATACAGTACGATACGCATACAGTACAATACACCATAAGTACGATACACCATACAGATACGCATACAGCATACAGTACGCATACAGCATACATACGATACAGCATACGTACATACAGCATAAGACGATACAGATAAATACGATTACAGCATACAGTACGATACACGCATACAGTACAATACAGCATACAGTACGATACAGCATACAGTACGATACAGCATACAGTCAACAGATACAGTACATACAGCATACAGTACAATACAGCATACGTACGTACACCATACAGCACGATACCATACAGACAAACAGCTACAGTACAATACAGATACATACGAACAGAATCAGTACCAGCATACAGTACAATACAGCATACAGTACAATACAGCATACAGACGATACACCATACAGTACGATACCCATACAGACAATACACATCGTACAATACAGCATACAGTACAATACAGCATACAGTACGATACACCATACAGTACGATACACCATACAGTACAACACCATACAGTACAATACAGCATACAGTACAATACAGCATACAGTACCATACACCATACAGTACAATACAGCATACAGTACAATACAGCATACAGTACGATACAGCATACAGTACGATACAGATCAGTACATACAGCATACAGTACAATACAGCATACAGTACGTACAGCATACAGCACGATCAGCATACAGAAACGATACAGCATACGTACGATACAACATACAGAACCATACAGCATACAGCACGATACAGCACAGCACGTACAGCATACAGTACAATACAGCATACAGTACGATACAGCATACAGCACGATACAACATACAGCACGATACAGCATACAGTACAATACAGCATACAGCACGATACAGCATACAGTACAATACAGCATACAGCACGATACAGCATACAGCACGATACAGCATACAGTACAATACAGCATACAGTACGATACAGCATACAGCACGATACGATAAGTACGACAGCATCAGCAGACAGCTACAGAACAATACAGCATACAGTACGATACAGCATACAGCACGATACAGCATACAGACAAATACAGCATACGTACGAAAGCATACAGCACGATAAGCATACAGTACGATACAGCATACAGCTACGATACAGACATACAGAACAATACAGCATACAGTACGATACAGCATACAGCACGATACAGCATACAGAACAATACAGCATACAGTACGATACAACATACAGAACAATACAGCATACAGCACGATACAGCATACAGTACGATACAGCATACAGTACGATACACCATACAGTACAATACACCATACAGTACAATACAGCATACAGTACGATACAGCATACAGCACGATACCGCATACAGCACGATACAGCATACAGAACAATACAGCATACAGTACGAAGATACAGTACAATACGCATACATACGATACAGCATACAGACGTACAGATACAGTACGATACACCATACAGACGATACAGCATACAGTACAATACCCATACAGTACGATACAGCATACAGTACGATACCCATACAGCAACGATACACCATACAGTACAATACAGCATACAGTACGATACACCATCACGTACGATACACCATACAGATACAATACAGCATACAGCACAATACAGCATACAGTACGATACAGCATACAGTACAATCAGCATACAGTACAATACAGCATACAGTACGATACACCATACAGCACGATACACCATACAGTACAATACAGCATACAGTACAATACAGCATACGTACGATACAGCATACAGTACGATACAGCATACAGTACAATACAGCATACAGTACAATACAGCATACAGTATGATACACCATACAGTACGATACACCATACAGTACAATACAGCATACAGTCATAAAGCATACCGTAACATACAGCATACATACGATACACCATACAGTACGATACACCATACAGTACAACACCATACAGTAATACAGCATACAGTACAATACAGCATACAGCATACGATACAGCATACAGTACGATGCCAGCAACAGTACATACAGCTCAGTACGATACAGCATACAGTACGATACAGCATACAGTACGATACACCATACAGTACGATACACCATACAGGTACAATACAGCATACAGTACAATACAGCATACAGTACAATACAGCATACAGTCGATACACCATACAGTACAGATACACCATACAGTACAATACAGCATACAGTACAATACAGCATACAGTACGATACACCATACAGTACAATACAGCATACAGTACAATACAGCATACAGTACGATACAGCAATACGATACAGCATACAGTACAATACAGCATACAGTACGATACAGCATACAGTACGATACAGCATACAGTACGATACAGCATACAGTACAATACAGCATACAGTAAAATACGCATACAGTACGATCAGCATACAGTACGATACAGCATACAGTACGATACAGCATACAGACGTACAGATACAGACGATACAGCATACAGTACGATACAACATACAGAACAATACAGCATACGCACGATACAGCATACAGCACATACGATACGCATACAGTACAATACAGCATACAGTACGATACAGCATACAGCACGATAAAACATACAGCACGATACAGCATACAGTACAATACAGCATACAGCACGAACAGATTACAGTACAATACAGAATACAGCACGATACGCATACAGCACTGAACAGCATACAGTACAATACAGCATACGTACGAACAGCATACAGCACGATAACAGCATACAGTACGAACAGCATACAGCACGATACAGCATACAGAACAATACAGCATACAGTACGATACAGCATACAGCACGATACGCTAACGAACAATACAGCAACAGTACGAATACAGCATACAGACGATACAGCATACAGTACGATACAGCATAACAGCACGCATACAGCATACAGAACAATACAGCATACAGACGATACAGCATTACGCACTACAGCATACAGAACAATAAGCATACACTCGTACACATACAGACATACAGCATACAGCACGATACGCATACAGTACGATACAGCATACCGTACGACACATACAGTACATAACCATTACAGTACAATACAGCATACAGTACAGACAGCATACAGACAGTACAGCATACAGACGATCAGCATACAGAACAATACAGCATACAGTACGATACAGCATACAGTACGATACAGCATACAGTACGATACAGCAGTACAGTACGATACAGCATACATACGATACACAATACAGTACAATACACATACAGTAAATACAGCATACAGTATGATAAGCATACAGCACGATACAGATACAGCACGATACAGTACATACAACAGATACAGTACTAACAGCATACAGCACGATACAGCATACAGTAGATACAGCATACAGTACAATACAACATACAGTAGATACAGCATACAGCACGATACAGCATACAGCCGATACAGCATACAGTACAGCATACAACGATACAGCATACAGTACGATACAGATACAGTACATACAGCATACAGAACATACAGAATACAACGTAAGCATACAGTACGATACAATACAGAACATACAGCATAATTGCAATAGCATACAGTACAATAAAGCATACAGTATAATAATGAAAAGAAGCATCATAAAATCACCTGTGGTGACTACACTTGTTGTTATAAGTCCTGGATATTGTGTGTAAATTGATGCCAGTGAGATGAACCTTCACCTGTCAGGGGTCAATATTATGGTCTATAATTTGATTGGTGATATCATTTTTTTTACAGACAATTACTGCTGTAAAATTCTTAAAGTTGTCAGTTTTTCCATCATCTTGGCCATTGATGTTGCTGTGGATTACGATTAAAGTAAGAAAGGGGCTATGTACCGAGAGCTGGTATCGCTCTAGGCAACTCACTGAGCCTATAATGGCTCTTGGTACATAATGAATTGGGTTTTCCCATTCCGAAACTTTAACACCAGCTATCTGCTGGCATTAATGTTTCTGTCTTAAAGAGCGTTATTGGCTCGGTACATACCTTGCGGCGGTTACGTTACAATTGCGTACCGTCGACTGCCGAAGTTATGTCACGTTAACCTGCACCATTTGCAAGTTCTGGGTTCCAATCTTCCTTGAACACATCTGGAAGGAGTTTGAATGCTTCCCTGTGCATGTGTGGGTTTTCTCTGGGTGCACTGGTTCTCTCACACATCATAAAGAACCTACTGAGAGGCTGTGTGTGAGATAAGTGATTAGATTTGTAAACAAGAATTACAGAATTATAAAAACTAATGTGTTTGTAAAAAATACCCCCATGTAACACCCCCCCCCCAAAAAAAGTCCAGTGTACAATGGTATTTCCTGCAGCTAAACTGGTTTTCTGCTCAAAGATGGGAAAGTTGTCCTTGATAGGTTATTTCCTATTTATGCTTATAGTTCCCTATGAGCAGAAATCTATTTCTCAGAATCTAAGAAATATTCTTATATAATATTGTAATCGTCTTGCATCTATGTGCACACTTTCGTTCTCCTTTAAACATATTCTAGCTGGTTTTACGACAGTTGCAGACATCTACTTACAGCATTTCACACCTATATTGCATTGGGTTTACTGCTCCATCTGATTTACAGGAGACATGTGGGGAAGATTCTGGACAAGTCTGTACATTGGTAGTCCAATCCAGACAAACATAGCATTGATGTGACTCCAGCCATGATTGAACAGGTAGAGATATAATCATATTTGTTCATAGTTCTCTCCATATTGTCCATACACAACACTATGGCTGTAGGAGCTATACCGGATGTTTCTCTCCTCATGCCTTTAGCAAGATGCTGGGACATATACACCTCTAGTGTGTAAACATAACATATGGTCAGGTAGTTTGGTTGATTTCTAACTGCCAGACTATAAGATGTGTGGGATTCCCGTATGTAGACAAATACCCTGGGCAACCCTAAGGATCTCTGTTTAATAGTGTTTAATGCTAGAAGGAAGGGCAGGGCATATGGGATCCGGGGGAGGGAGGGGCAGGGCTACATCTACCATTAGGCAGAGTGAGACATTTGTCTCAGGCGGCACCTCCCTGCCTGAAAAAAAAGTGGCAGACCGGAGTGGGGAAAAAAAAAATTCCCTTTAACTGGCAATGTGCACGAGAATGTGAGCACTGCCTGCATGACTCAATACACGGTACCTTGAAGTTCCTTCAACTCCATTTCAACATTTTATGGTTAGTGAGCTTGGCTAGGCAAGTCTAGTTATGCTAGTTAGCTACTTAGGGCTTGATGTGGTGGCAGGCTTACAAATCTTTTGAAAATCTTTTATAATACAAAAGAAAGTATGGCATTTCAATGTATTGTAACAGCTGAACTAACATATATAGCACAGGCTATAATAGAAGTTATTTTGATCAACTAAAACCTGAAAGGAGCAATATGGTGTGGCAACACAAGCTGTTTGAGAAAGGGTGAAATATCTGTATCTAGTATTTACATTTATTGGTAATTGACTGTCTGAGGAACTGTTTAAATACCTATGTGAAGCTCAAACCGAAAATTTTACCACACTCACCAGCGAAGCCACGGCCATTAGAAAACCATGGCCATGGATAAAGCCACACCCACTAATGCGGCGGCGTGTGAAGGACGGCATTCAAAAGTTTGGCTCAGGCAGCAAAACTCTAGAAGTGCCCCTGGGGAGGGGGGAAAGGGCTCCCCTGCGCATGTCACCATCCCTCCCGGAGGCATTGGCAGAAGCAGAGACCATTGGACAGGAGACAGCCCTACTCTTCGTTTCCTGGACTTTGGACAAGGACTACAGGAGAACCATAAGGAGCAGGATTGCCAGTAGTGGGCACATTTTAGATTGGGGGTGGACATGCCCTTTAAGGGTTTTGGTGTGTAACTGGAAGCATCGTGGACACTTCTCCCATTTCTGACATGAGAGCATAATGTTAATATGAAGACTGTTGACCCGGAGAGCTCTCAGTTAGTTCACAAGTTTAGTGTCCTTTTGAATAAATCTTTCCAAACATACAACCATTTGTACATTGCAATTCCACTAATTGTACATTGTGTGGGTTTCAGAAATGGCCGGCTAGAAGATTGTTTGAAGAAGCCGAAACATTTTTATGTCTGTTGATCTCTACAACTAAATGAAGATTCTGGAAAACTCTATGATAGAGGAACCTAAGAGGGACGGAAGTTGTGTGTCACCCTAAGCTTGGGACCTGGACTGAATGATTTCAGGTTACAGTTTGAAATAATCATTGACAATATAGGAATATAAATTAAAATATTAGATATATAAATTAGAATATTTATATAAAATAACCATTTTCTAGTTAAAGGGTATATACACCTCCAAACTGAAATTAAACTTAAATTAATCACCCCCCAAAACCTAGACCTCGCTAGGCTAAAAATGCTCCTAAACTAATTACCCGCACACCAATGCCTGACGGCTCTCACTTACTTCATAGTAGCAGATGTCAGCTAGAGCTTTGACACTGATGTCAAGGCACAATCACCGGCAACTGAAATAGTGATCACCAGCACACATTGCTTTACCCCATTGACAGCACTGAGCATGCCCAGTTGTACCTTACTGCTGTAACTGCCTTTAAATTGCATCAGAAAAATATTGTTTATTTTGCACACACTTCCTTGTTCATCCTGACTGTCTGAGTGTAACTTAAAACCTATAACTTAAAGGATAACTGTAGTGCCTCAATGCATTTTTTTAAAAAATTGCTTTAAAAAGAGTAAAGGTTTGCAGCCCTCCCCATACCTTGTTTTCCTGATTTCGAGCCTCTCTTTCGGTCTTCAATTAGCCATGCTGTGAAGAGGGCGTAACAATTCTGTCAGCCTCTGTTATAAAATCTAACATGCAAGGAAACACTCCTCCACCCACTGTTGATCGGCTTGATTATGTAGGCTGTGTCCAAGAAACAGGACACTTCAAGGAGAGATGTTGTAAGACATCCCACCAGCCATGGGCCATCTAGGAGGCGGGCTTTTAGCACTCATTTTTGTTGTGTGATATCTAAGGGAGGGCAGCTCTGTTGTAAGTGCTGGAAGTGTGGACATGTAATGGGAGTGATGTTATTTTTTTTAGATTGTTGTCCTTTAAGAAGTCATCTCTTTAAGTTAAAATTTTGTGGGGTGGAAATGCCCTTTAGCAACATAAATTAGTACAAAATAAGATGCCAGATTAATTATTAGTATACAGTCATTTATGTAGAATTCTAACAGGAGTGGATTTTGTGTACACTATGGGGCGATGTCATACTTGTTTACCACCATCCTGCAATGCAGTAAAACCCATATATAAGACCTACTGTACTGCATCATAGGATCCTGGTTAGGTAAGACCAGGATCAATTTAATAGGTGTTTTACTGTACAAGTTACAACATTTTAATAATGGGACTACACTGCAAATTTGTGTAAAACCCGTACTAACTGATATAATTGTGCAGCATGAGTTTTCCACTAATTTGGCTAGATAGTGTCTGATATAGCATTGCCCTCTATGTATCCAGAGGGACTACTAGTTTGTGAATAAAACATCTGTTTGTTTTTAGAATTAAGATGTGCACAAAGGTGAATATGGAAGATTGTCTACAGTGGCACCATGAGCTTGGCCACATTCAGTATGAATGGCTTATTCCAATCTGTCCTGGTTGCTGCGGGGTGGAGCTAATGAAGGATTTCACGAGGCTGTAGGAGAAATAATGTCACTTTCTGCCGCTACCCCAAAGCACCTGAAGTACATTAAGCTGCTCTGATACATTTGTAGAAGACAAAGGTAGCATTTTCTGACATTGCGATGCACCAAGTCATTGGCATTTATAGAAATTTAGTGTGTTAATTATTGCCATAGCTCTTGGTTTTGTTGCCATCAGCATTCTATAAAAGCAGAGCTATATATACCCATTAAATACTGTGAGCATACTATGTGCAAAGCATATTCCTTGACCCTCAGGAAAATTCAACCCTTTCTTTGTACTAGAAAAATAGTCGTAAGGAGATTAAGATGGAATTTTTCAATCTCTTTCTGAGTAGGTTTTATTTATTTCATTTGGCTTGAAAGAGTAAAACAACTGTTCTGTATTGTACTTTAGTGTAAATATAAGAAATGTGCAGGCATACCAACCCTAAATACCTGCCTCTTGGTTGCATTAAGCTGTGTTGCAATCCTAATCAGCTCTGATGTCTCTTTAATGCATTCAGCTGTGTCACAGTCCTAATCAACACTAATTACCTGTCTCCTAATTGCATTCAGCTGTGTCACAGTCCTAATCAGCACTGATTACCTATCTACTGATTGCGTTCAGCTGTGTCAGTCCTTATCCGCAACTGATTACCTGTCTCTTTTAATGCATTCAGCTGTGTCACAGTCCTTATCAGCACTGATTACCTAACTCTTGATTGCGTTCAGCTGGGTCGTAGTCCTAATCAGACTGATTCCTATCTCCTGATGCGTTCAGCTGTGTCACAGTCCTTATCGCACATGATTACCTAACTCTTGATTAAACTTTCTTTTATATTTACTATTTTAGGGATGGCTGTTGTCATTAGTTGAACATTTACAGTCTTTCAGGGAGCCACTGTTGCTCTCATTCCTAAAGTACATTTTAGTGATAAACAATAAGTGCAACAATCAAGGCCATTGCAATGTTTGGTTCTCTTTTTATTCAGATACCGAAATTAAACTTTTTACCTCCGACAAGCTTTGACCATCGTTGGCACCCTCACCTTTACCTACATGCTTGAACAGTGGAGATGGAAAGTTTTAGAGGGGACATCCGAAGGAGCAGTGGATGAAGACCTGGTGGCAGATGAAGTAATGCCGAGAAACTAGTGTTTCTTTAGTGTGACCTTTAGGCTGGGCAGGGATGTTTTTAGGCATAGGCCACCTAGGCAAAGAACTAGGGCGCCTAGTTTAAACCAGGGCACCCAGTGTTCCCCTAGCATCTCCTTGTCAACTTTACTTGCTGTGTTAGAACTGCTCTCCTTGTTCTGTGTAATTTGTAACATTTAATCTAGTACAGAGCCTGAACTCAGCTCCTCTACTTGGAAACAATGTTACAAATGAAACTGAAGGAAGGAGGGTGGGGGATGAGCTAAAAACTATTTAAAATGGCAGGTAAAACTGCTGCAGGCTTTACAACAGTGGCCCCTGTGACTAGCAGCCATGAAATCACTATCCACTGCCTTTTCTTCCTTCCACCCAACTCTCCAATTAGAACTTAGAGTGGGTGAGGAGGGAACTTCAATGGAGGAGACATGGAAAGCAGGTACATACTGTATAGGGTTAATGTAATACTCTGCGACAGTGCTGGCCCTGAAGGGTTAATGGCAATATCAGGGAAAGTGGCTGGCAATGAGGGTTAATGGCAATATCTGGGGAAAATGCTGGCACTGAAAGTGTTGATGCCAATACTCTGGGAAAGTGCTGGCACTGAAAGTGTTGATGCTGGCACTGAAGGGTTAATGGAATACTCTGGAAAAGTGCTGGCACTGAATTATTAGTAAGAAAATCTGCTGGCACTGAAGGGTTGATGGTAATACTCTGCTGGAACTGAAAGTGGTAATCACAATATTCTGGGAAAGTTTGCTGGCACTGAAGGGTAATGTCAATACCTTCAAAAGTGCGGCACTGAAGTGTTTGGGGCTAGCACACTACTGAGATTTTAAGCGTGATGGGATTGCGATCTGATCACGCTAGGGCACCAAGATGGCTAGAACGGCCCAGGCTGGGTATACATGAGAGATCTTGTGCAATTTGCTGTTGACAACATTATACTTGATCAAATCATATACTGTAACTGAGAATTCACCAGAGAAAAATATTTTCACAGGTGCACATATGTTTGTTTAAATAGGACAAATTTTGGCCACACTCTAGAGTAATATAATGTATAGCAGCTCATAATAAAATATAGTTGTTACAAGATATACTTACCCGACGTTATTGATGGGTGAGAGAGTTACAGAAGGGCAGTAACTGGAAGAGAGTGCCATCCATAAGGCGGGTAATTAAAATTGCTGCAAAGGGTAGCAAGACTTCAGGTAAGAAATGTTGTAAACAGTTGCTTTTCCAGGGATGATGGCCAATTGAGGTTCTCAACCGGATATATTTTATGGAGGGGGATTATATTGTTAAAAAATGGACAGTGAGAAGAGGAACATATTTAATGTATACCGGTAATTGGTTTTCCATCTCTTAAGTATGTTACATTAGAGGTATTTGTATATATTAACTATTTAACCCCCCGGATAAAAATGTCCATCACACCTATTTATTCAGGGTATCACCCTCCACACCAAAGTTCTATGGATGTTTTCTTTCTTTTTCAAAATGGGAGTTTTTGTATGTATAGTAGGATGTGGCTCATGTTTTAAAGGGCCACCCCAAAACTATAATTTAACCCACTACTGGCCCCACTGTGTAGTGTAAGAAAAACCTTATCTTACATCCTGCTCCAAATGGTTCTCCTGTAATGTCCCTCCAAAATCCAAAAAAGGCCACCAGGAGCCTGGCCAAGTCCATATAGGACTCGCCTCCTGTCTCTCCTCCGGGAGGAAAAATGTCATGCACACTGCAGCCCTCCCTCCCCCTCCCGTTTCCTCTCCCTCCCTTAGCATAAAACCCCTTTGCTGTAGTGTAGGTCTCCCTCCCCAGCCCCAACCTCTATAGTACTTTTTACAGAAACTCCCCCGATCTTTTCTATATTACTCTCTCCCCCGGCGTTCCCCACTGCCGGCAGCCGCGTCCATGATTGGCTGCCGGTCCGGCCCCCTGCTTGCAGATTCATGCAAGCAGAGGGCTGGGTCAGTACGTCGGAGGAGTTTCTGTAAAAAGTAATATGGTGATTGGGCTGAGGGAGGGAGCCCTACACTACAACAAAACTTTTAAAAAGGGGTGGACATGCCCTTTAAAGGACTTTTACTTATGTATAGATTAGATGTATTTCACCTTAAGAGGTGGGTCCACTTGGTGTGGTCACCTATATAAGTAAAAGGATGAGCCATTAGTCAAACCTCTGATGAAGTGCCAGCCCAAGAAACGCATTAGCCTTCTGCCAGGCTTCCTGAGTGCTTCAGCACTATCTTAATACAGGAAAGCCTAGGGCACTAACCTGGATCTGTAGTAGCTCCTCAACAAAACAACACTGAGAGGTAGGAATAATCAATCTTACCTCCCTGCCCCAAGTACTTTTCCTTTTTAGTATAGTTGCCCAAAGTTCTGCTTTCCCAGATTAATTCTAGGCACATCACCACTTGTATCCTTAAACCTATAAATGTACAGCCACAAGTAATTCATGTTCATTGTCACAAATGAGTGGGGTTTAGCTGAGGTTGGGCAGTGTAGCTCTATTAGGTTGATGGTCTTGTATACTGATTGTCTCTGTTTCTTTCTTCAGACGAGACCTTGTGGAGGTGGAACCAGTTGCCACGATGAAACCTACTGTGATCCACCAGCTCTTTTCCATGTGTCAAATGACTATTCATTTATTAGGTATTGTATCACACCATGTGGGTTGTCTGTTATAACATGGAATCACTATGCACTGATAAACTTATTTATTCTATATTGTTTGTATAAAACAGAGATTATTATATTAATTATAATATAATATTATAATATCAAGCCCTCCAAAATTTAAGTCAGTGGCTACTAAGTAAATACTGAGCTTTGATTCCTGTGGCCTTGGTGTAAACCATCTGCTAACTCACCCATACTTAGATTATTTATAATCTATAGGGAAATAATCTATTGCAGAATCTCACAAAATATACATAGGTTTACTGCATGAAAACAGAGTTTCCGGCATGCTCCTTTCTTTCTTAACTTGACATGGTTATGTGAGGAATATCAGGATTTGTATGCTCTAAAAACGTTTTTATTCTGCCACAGGATTACACAAGAACTCTGTACAATTCCAGTTCCAAGATGCATGTGCAAAGCCGCTAAACACAATGGCCCATTACACACATGTGACATCACAAACTCCAAAGAAGCCGGGCAAAGCTAAGTAAGAATCACTCAAGAGAAATAATGTTCCAAAACTGACATTTTATCTGTAGAAATCTACATTATAATGCTTGTTAGGGGTGATGAAAGGCACCCCTTTCTCTGGATCAGTTGTTTCATGGGTAAGCTAAAAGGCTGAGACTAGATGGACATATGTTTTTAAAACCTCCAGTACATTGTGGTGTGCACACTGGCCCCCACTATTTTATAGTGATTGGCTCTACTGTGATTAAAGAAGGTGCCTATCCCAGTATTTCACAAATTTGTAAAATTCTATGGTTGTCTTATATTGTTTAGACTCTTCTTTAAACACTTTCTTTGCTAATAATACGAGAATATAACATCACCGGATGGACAAGTGTGTTTACTGTTTTAGCAAATGAAACGCTTTGTTACACTGCCCATTACATTCCCACAGAGATCTGGTCATTCTGTCTGCAACTGTCTGATCTTCTTGCTGACACTTTGTATAAGCATTGCAGCTGAATGGTAGCTGGGTAACTAATTGTAGCTTATTGTTTATGTCCAAGAAAATAAAACAATGGGATGCACAGTGTAAAAGTTGTTCATTTTTACAGTCAAAGCCCCTGCCAATACATGAAACTTAACCTTTGGCACTGTAACTTTGGCTAGAGAAACAAAGGAGTATTATTGTAGGCTGCATTAAAGAGAGAGATTTGAGGCCCACTATGTTGAGACCAGAGTTCCCTTTAATTAGCCTTTTTGGGGACAGGGAAGACCATTGTTCTGTGGGAATTTAAAGAGACAGTGAAAAAGCTGCTACAGGAAACAAAGATTTGCTGGTATGTATTAAATGGGTAAACAGAAAAAGATGTACAATTCTCAACATAAATGTCCTTTAAATATTTTTTTAATAATTAATCCTTTTTTCTTTATCTTTTAGAGCAATGCTGAAACTTGGCAAATCGAACCCTCGGACCGAAGCACTGAAAGTATACAGGGGGAACAAAATGGATTCCAAGCCTCTTCTTGACTATTTCGATCCATTATAAATGGCTACAACAAAAATAATAAGGACAATGGAAGGCAAAGTACCTGGAACACACAGTGGGCACCATGTATGTAGGCTGTTAATCTCTGAAGTATATCAAACTGAAATGGCCACAGCCAAAAGCTAGAAGGGGAGGAGGCGAAGGAGTTAGGGCCTAATGGCCGAATTTATATAGGCGTGGTATGGCAAATTTGGGATAATGTCCTTATACAAACTCTGTACTCTGTACTAAAATACTGATAACTATTGGTATTCTTCATTGACATACGTCTTGAACTGCGGTCATAAATAAACCGGTTTAACCGGTATAACTAATACTGTTTGGCAGTATCGGCCATAGAATATCGAATAACAACCATGGTGGGATTTCATTGCCAAGGACAAAAAGTTGCAGACACTGCCATAAAACAATGCCTGCAAAAAGTGCTGATAACAAATCATTATTTTATGGTCGCGTTGTTACAGGTTTATAATAACCGTTACCAGAAGTTAATTTTCCATGTACAGTAGAGCTCACAAATTATACTGTATGTATAATGCAGCTGGTTATAGCGGATAACGTTGGTGGAATGAAGGATGCATAATATTGCTCATCAAATCAAAGGAATAAGGAATAAATCTTTAATCCAGAATAGTGGATGCACACACTAGTAAGGTAACTTGGGAGGTAGGCCCTCCTGCAGATTTCCCCAGGCGATTGTGGGGCCGTTTTACGCCCTTGAAGACACGCAAAAGAAACCATTACATTTTCCATTACTATGCTTTATGAAAATATAAATTGTCCCTCAGAAGGGTCCATAGAATGTTTTGGGGTAGATTGTATTTGGCTGTATTATAGAATAAACTCTCCATTAAAGGGCAGTTCCACCCCCAAAACTAACTTTCTTATTTATTTGGCCAAATAAGTGCTCAAAACAAACTTTACAGCATGTAAATCGGTCCAGTGGTTCAAAAGTACAGTCCTTTGTAGCTGCTTAATCCTGCAGCATGGACCAACAAGAGAGAACAGAGAAAGGTTACATTACCTTGCCTCTGTTCTTTTCATGTCTGGAGCATGTCTGTTAGCATCCAGCAGTGAGACAGAGGAAGTTGCATCAGTAATGGTCTGACCCTGGATCCGCCCTCTTTCCCTCTCAACCAATCACAGCTGTAAAGTTATGTGTACTGAAGAAATCCAGGATAACAGCTGCAGCCAGCCAGCCCAGAGAGATAGAGAGAGAGAGACACAAACACAGGCAAGAATTTTTTTTTTTTCTAAGCTGCAGCACGGGTATCTAAAGTGGAGTGGAGAGGAGTGCAGCCTGATATATATCTCATTAAATATCAGGCAAGGCAAATGATTTGAGAAAAATGAACATGGCGTTGGAGGTTGGTGCTATTATATAAAGAACATATAAAAAGTTTTTTTTGGGTGGACATATCCCTTTAACTCTAATTTTCTCCTATATCATTATTTACATCTGCCCTGTATTTGTGCTTAAATCGCAAGTCCAGCCGGTAATAGTTGAAATCTGAAATATATAAGTCTGACCTAAATCCTGCACAATGTCCTGTTGCCCCTGTTTCTGCTTCATGGTTCTTCCAGTTAGCAACTGTCAGTTATGGATTTGACAGTGACATCACAGCCAATGACTGAATGTAATCCCCTGTCTGCCTCTTCTGAGCATGCCCAGGCTCAGTAAAGCCAGTACAAGTTTCTAAATTGCTCAGTTTCCATGTGCATCCAGAAGCATGCAGGCATACAGTAATGAATATATAGGACAAACTATGATATATCAACATATTTTAAGAGGCCATTCTTCCTAAAAGATGTTCTTATGAGGGTGGAGTTGTCCTTTAGGTTGGTACACATCAGCAGATATTTCTGGCGCCGACTGATTGTGACGTGGACCAGTCGATCGTCCGGAAATATCTGATGGTGTGGAGTGGCTGCCTCGAAGCCAAGCTCGATCGCCTGCTTGTCCAAATCGGACAAATGAGCACGGGTCCATTGGTAAAGTCAGGCTGATTGTGCGTTTCCCTATGGGACAGCACGATTGGTCACACGCACGGTCGGCCGTGGTCACTATGCCGTGACCGACAGTCATTTGTCCCAGACCAAGTAATCGCTTGCAGCCAATGCTCGGTCGGGACAAATACTAGCCCCTTGTGTATCAGCCTTAGATTTATGGAAATATATATTGTATGATTAAAATGATAAATCTCTTCTTTTTTAGTCAACGAGACTCAATAAAAGTGATAATAAGCCTGAAATCTGGCTTGGGAGCAAATGCGGTAAGGCCAACATTTAACATGCTTTTGATTGTTCATGTAAACAAATTGTAATGATAAGATAAATATGGAGTGGATTATACTGAGCTATGGTTAGATTAAAGGGAAAAATTTTGGTGTAAAAAACTCACACCAGGATGTGCTCATTTAGGGTCAGGCCACATAGAGCGTTTTTAACATGCGACCACGTGTTAAAAATGGCACACTAATGTGGCCCAGTTGTTGTCGCCACACTAGGTGCACTGTAATCTATTATTTGGAAGCGCGTGTGATCCACATTTTTGCACAATCGCACATGTTCTATTGTGCAACATTGCGTAATTGCAGTGCAACATGCATGGCAACCGCACAATCGCACCGGAATCACTTGCAATTGCTACGTGTGCACTGTAGTGTGACTTAGGGCTAGCCACACAATACGCTTTCAAGTGCAATCCAATCATGTTGCGATCCGAATGCACTCTTTAAAGCGCACACTAGTGTGGCCCGTTGATGTTGCCATGCGCGCAACGGAGCTGTTGTAGTGTGTACGAGCATTGAAATGGAAGGCACACTTATCCTCAGATTAACTGTTTATTTTTGTCACACAAACAAACGACGTTTCGGAGAGCACATGTCTCCTTCATGCAGGTAAACTACAAAATGACCCCCTCTACCTAAAAGACCAGTGATCAAACAAGACTCCTCCCTCTTCTTGGGATTATGTACTATCAGTGCAAAAATAATAACATTATGTAAATACAAGTGTCATACTGTATTCAGTCCATACACATATACAGGGAGTTCAATAAAGTTCTTATGTTTAAAATGGTGCTAATTTTGCCCCAACCAATCAGATTTTATTTAACATTTGAAAGCTTACATCTGATTGGTTTGGGGCAAAATTAGCACAATTTTAAACGGCGGGTGGTCGCGACCACCTGCTGCGGCCCCTTCCCCAGCGCCCTCTAGCCTCCTGGTTCCTATGTTGCCGCGAGCAGGGTTGGGGTTAGGAGGGGCTGCTGGGAAGCAGAGGGTGGTTGCCGCCGCACAGGGGGTCAAGGGCGGGGTGGGCGTATGGAGGGTGAGGTGGGCGTATGCCCGCCCTTGTAGACGAGGTGCTGGCAAGGGATTTTATAGTCCCTTTGCGGCGATATTGTCTTATCGCATTGCGCTAAGTGCAGTATCGCACGAAGGGACTGAAAATTACCACCGGACATTGCAGGAGTAATTTTTGGGCGCTATTTTTGTCCCTTTAAAAATGACCCTATGTCTGCATCAAACACATCCAAACCCTTCCTCTGCCTGCATAAACCCATACCCAAAACAAGACTATCCGTCAAAGCTGAGACAGTATGTTTACATTTTAATCACATTTACTAATAGTAAATCGTATTGTGACTGATTTCTGAATAAATGTGTAAATTCTGCATTGACAGTATACGTGGGATGCAAGTAAAAGTACCTGTTCCAGTCATCAATTGCATACGCCATGTCTAAATTTACCTGAAGTAAAGAACAAGAAATACCATTTAGGTAAGTTACATTCATTGTTCTAAGTTCTAAACCATAAGCATGGAAATAGTTTAAGGGGCCCGAAGTCAGCACATGGCAGCACGGTGACCAGTGTTATTAATGATAACTTGGACAGTCACTGCAGGAGAAACCATTTGGAGCAGAGATGTAAGGATTCTTAACACTACAACAGTGAGGCCAATGTGGGTTAAATTTTCATTTTGGGGTGGACAAATATAATAATAATATATGTGTAATTTAATGGCTGCGATGTAACTTTATATGTAACTTATTATCGATGTAACTTTATTATGCTGACGAAGTCTCCTCCCAGAGAAACGAGTCATCCTTTTTAATTTGCTCCCAAGAGTACCGAATATGACGCTATACTGGTGTAGTATCGCTCTTTGTTTTGTTATGTTCTGAGGTTCATGTATGATCTGCCACTTAGCTACTGGTTACATTAATATGGCTATCTGTAGTAATAATCTGATACTACCATTAAGATATTTACTAAGCACTCACCAAAAGCATGACTAGATATGCTTAATGTCATTTACCTATGTAGATAGCCTATATACTGTTTGTTTGATATGTAAAACCAATGATTCATACGATAGTTACCAGGACATGCTATGATCTATATTATAGAGCAAATATACATCTGGGATATTCCTCAATATATAAGCAGTGACTTAGGTACATATACGGTATATTAATAGGTAACTAGTCATGAGATTATTTTGCTATATCCAGTTACTTACATGTTACTCTATATGGGATGTGTTTTAATGTTTTTGGTTGTCCCTTATACCTTATATATGTTCCATTTATTCCCACATATGTTCAATAAAGGCGCTTTTATATTTTTTTATATAGGAGTGTGCCCATATCTTTTATCCATCACTATCCTCTCTGCTTTTCTATTTTTTGATAATTTTCGATGATGGAGCACCTTCATAATCATATAAACATAGCTCTATACCAGATACATCTCACCAGTGCCCCTTGGCTATCACTATTATATCTAATGTAACTTATTATCGTGACATAAATACCATTGCAGATGTTAAAAGATTCAGTATTTAGTAATATGATAGTGCCAGATTTATAAAGGCGCAGTATCACTATTTTACTGCGTCATAATATAGGAAAATGCAACACGATATTCTACCAGTGTACAATACACGTGGATATAATTTACGGTAGCCGGGTATTGGAAAGTCCTTTGTCTCTTTCTGCCTTGCTGTTTGATTTTCTATTTAAACGTTGATTTGATCTGAATGGTTGGGGTGCGACGATAGCAGGGCCCACTACAAGCCCACAAATCTTCTGTGATCCACCACGTTTTTAATAACTGATCACGAGTATAAATGAACATACGCACAATTAGCTGTTTAAAAGACCGGACCCAAATTCCCGGATACGAACCGGAAGTTCGTGTCCGGTTGCTTAAACAGCTGATCGTGCATGTTCATTCATGGCTTGATCAGCTGTTTAAATCGGGCTTGGATTGTGGAAGAGTGTGATCGTGGAGGGGGAAGGGAGGTAGGTAGGGGCTCAGCTTATTAATCCTCTGCTCATTGATGGTTTTACAGTGTTTTTCCATGAGGTACCAGTTTGGTTACCAACCGACCATTTGCTCAAAATGTTTTATTATTGTTTATAAAACATGGTCATTGTTGTTTGCAGAACTGAAGATGTCCGTATTTACAATGAAACTCCAAGGATCTCCTTCCTGTTCTATGTTACCATGCCTAATAACGTGTCATCTATACAGTACAATACAGCATACAGTATAATACAGTATAATACAGCATACAGTATATTACAGTATACATTATAATGCAACATACACTGTACAATACAGCAAACA
>JAACNH010005384.1:0-20461 GCA_019447015.1 Hymenochirus boettgeri
GATCACATTGGTATTGGTCCTTTGTATCTGACACATTGGTATCTGATACCTGGTATCTGGTCACATTGGTATCTGTCACAATTTTTGGTATCTGATCACATTGGTATCTTATGATTCTGATCACATTGGTAACCCTGTCACATTGGTATCTGTCAGTTGGTATCTGATCAACATGGTATCTTCATATTGGTTTTCGCTGATTCCCATTGGTATCTGAATCACATTGGTATCTGATCACATTGGTACTGTCCACATTGGTTCTGATCAATGTGGTATTGATCTCATTGGTAGCTGATCACATGGGTATCTTTCACACTTTCAATCTGATCACATTGGTTCCTGTCACATTGTATCTGATCAACATTGTGTCTGATCACGTTGGTATCTGATCACATTGGTGTCTGATCACATTGGTAATCTGATCACATTGTTGGTATCTGAATCACATTGTATCTGATCACACTTGGTATCTGATCACCTTGTATCTTCTGATCACATTGGTATCTGTCAACATTGGTATCTTATCCATGGGTATCGGATAACATTGGTATCTGATCACATTGGTATCTGTCCCATTGTATCTGTCACATTGGTAATTGATCACATTGGTATCGGATAACAATTGGTATCTGATCACATCTTGTATCTGATCGACACATTTACTCGATCACATTGGTATCTGCTCACATTGGTATCTGTCACAGGTATCTGATCATATTGGTATCGGATCAACAGTGTATCCTGATCACACTTGGTATCTGTCACATTGGTATCTGATTCACATTGGTATCGGATCACATGGTATCTGATCACATTGTATCTATCCATTGTATCTGATCCATTGGTATTCTGTTACATGGTATCTGATCACATGGTTCTGATCCTTGGTAATCTGTCACATTGGTATCTGATCACATTGGTTTTGGATCACATTGGATCTGTCCCATTGTATCCTGTCACATTGGGATCTGATCACATGGTAGCCGTATCACATTGGTACTGTCACATTGTAATCGGATCACAGTTGGTATCTGTCACAATTGGTATCTGATACATTGGTATCGATAACATTGGTATCTGATCACATGGTATCTGTCACATTGGGGTATCTGTCACATTGGGTACTCTGATCACAATTGGTATCGGATAACTTGGATCTGTATCACCTTGTTTTCTGATCACATTGTATCTGATCACTTGGTCATCTGATCACAATTGGTATCTGTCACAAGTTGGTATCGGATCACATTGGTATCTGATCACATTGGATCTGTCACCTTGGTATCTGTCACATTGTGATCGGATCACAATTGTAATCTGCATTACATTGGTATCTGATCAGATTGTAAATGGAATCAAAGTTTGTATCTGTACATTGGTAATCTGATCACTTGGTGTCGACACATGGTATCTTTCACATTGGTATCTGTCACATTGGTATCTGATCACATTGGGTTTTTGGATCACTTGGGTAGCTGCACAATTGGTATCTTCACATTGGGTATCTGATCACATTGGTATCGATCCATGGGAAGCTGTCCATTGGTATCGGATTCACATTGTATCTGTCACATTGGTATCTGAATCACATGGTTATCTTATCACATTGGTATCTGATCACATTGGTATCGTCACATTGGTATCTGTGATCACATTGGTATCGGATCACAATTGTATCTGTCATACTTGTTATCGGATCACCTTGGTATCTGATCACATTGTATCTGTCACATTGGTAATCTGATCACATTGGTAATCCGATCACATTTGTCTCTGATCACATTGGGTATCTGATCACATTGTTCTCTGATCACATGTTCTGATCTACATGGTATCTGATCACATTGGTGTCTGTCACATTGGTATGTGATCACTTGGTATCTGATCACCTGCGTATCGGATCACATTGTCATCTGATCACATTATGTATCTGATCACAATTTGTATCGATCCCATTGGTAATCGGATCACATTCTGATCACATTGGTTCTGATCACTTGGTATCTCTCACATGTATCTGATCACATTTGTATCTGTCGCATAAGTGCTGTGGGAACAGAAACACACGGCCCAACGATCCCCACACGTCAGTATGTATATGGGTCGTCATGCAGCCATGCACAGTAAGATCAGATTGGGCTCTCTCTAACTTAAAGTTAAGGAGCTATATCGACCAACGTAAATTTTCCATCATTCACGATCGACCATCTACATTTGTTTGCCAGCAACTTCTGGTCCTCTCGTAACAGCCCCTACCACTGACGATAATGGGTAACTCCCTGTCCATTCCCGGTTGGATTTACCTATCATCGTTGGTTGTATGGCCACCTTAACTCTAATTGTACATGGCACACAAGCAAGCTCCCTTTCTGTGCCACAAATGGCACATCACTCTCCTACACCATTGGTAAACTCAATGAAACACAGTTCATGAATAAGGGGAGGGACCTCCTAAACTACCCGGGCCCCTTCTAATTGGTGATTCAGGGGTATAAAAGCACGACTGCCTAGCCAATCCAGTGATGATATTATTATTATTATTTTATTATTCTTATTATTATTCCTACTACTACTACGACTACTCTACTACTACTACTACTACTACTAATACTAACTACTACTACTACTACTACTACTACTACCTACTATTTATTATTATTTATTATTATTATTATTATTATTTATTATTACTACTACTACTACTTATACTACACTACTACTACTACTACTACATTATTATTATTATATTATTATTATTATTATTATTATTATTATTATTATTATTACTACTATATTTAGTATTACTACTACTACTTACTAACTACTACTACTACTATTATTATTATTATTATTATTATTTATTATTATTATTATTATTATTATTATTATTATTATTATTATTATTATTACGACTATATTATTATTACTACTACTACTACTCTACTACTACTACTACTACTACTCACTATTATTATTATTATATTATTATTATTATTACTGTTCTTTATTATTATTATTATTATATTATTATTATTATATTATTATTATTATTACTACTTTACTACTACTACTACACTACTACACTACTACTACTACACTACTACTGACTACTACTAGTACTACTACTACGACTACTACTACTCTACTACTACAACTATTATTATTATTACTGTTATTCTTATTATTACTGTTATTTATTATTATTATTATTATTATATTATTATTAATTAGTATTACTACTACTCTACTACTTACTACTACTACTAACTACTACTACTACTACTACTACTACTATTACTACTACTACTACTACTACTACTACTAACTACTACTGACTACTACAACTATTATTTATTATTCATTACTGTTATTATTAGTATTATTATTTCTTATTTTTATATTATTATTATTATTATTATTATTAAATATTATTTATTATTATTATTATTATTATTTCTGCTGGGCACTGAAACCAAAACACATTACACAGTAGCGGTGCCCTGTTCATGATCCGCAAGAACCATTGAGAATCTGTACAGGCAGTATAAAGGGTATGGAGGCTGTTTTACTTTCTAAATCTTAACATTTCTCTTTTCTCGGCTGCTTGTGTTTCCATGGATTATCTGCATAAAGGTAAACAGGATTGGGAGAGGTTTATTTTTTGGAGCAGAATCGATTTTGGGAGAGATATCCTGAGACCCCAGAAACTTTCGATTTTTTTACCTTACTTTTCTTTTACTATTTTATAATGTGTCCCCCTTTTATATATGGTCGCACACTTCTCATATATGGTTTCAATTGTATAACAGTAAGAAGTATATAATTTTTCACAACCATATTCAGCCAAACTCATACTCCGTTCTAATTCTCCTACCAATGTGGGTCTCTAGAGATTGATATTGGGTTCACAGAATCTTTTATGTAATTGGTGAGGATAATAATTGTAAACTTACAACACTCCTGGCCTCCATGTCTTTTGGACTCCTCTGTGACAGGCACATGATGAGCTGTGTAACAAGCCCCTAAAATCCGAACATTTTCTGAAGCTAATTACAGACCTTCAACCATTCTAGGTCCTTTCATTCATCTGCCAATTGCAAACGGGGTTAAAGAGGTACCAACAATCTCAGAGGAAGTTACCGCGATCAGCTGATAGTGGCAGGGAGAGGTGACATCATTCCCACACAATACAAATGCCCTGTTGGGTTAAACCCACTACGCACACAGCAGTAACAATGACCTTAAGACACCACATGGACACAGCCCCATACACATATACCGCACACGCAGATCACAATGAACCCTTGTCTAAGTGAACTGGATTTCAGGAAGGCTGCTGGGCTTTAAAAAAAGCATATTCTGACCCAGTGTGCATGAAAAAGGAATAAATAAACCCCCGAAAAGATTCCAGGGGAAATAAGAAAAACAAACTGAAAGGATAGGCAATAAAAGACTGTAGTGTGAATATTAAACCATATACCCAAGCTGCAAGCCTAGAGCCCTGTCCTCCGATGCACAGGGAGGTTTGAATGCTAATTGTAAAGTCATAATAAAATCCCATTTAACTGCTCCTCCTTCCTTGGGAGGGGGCGGAAATAACTGATGATCCCAAAATGTATTCGAGTGCAATCATTTCCAATCGGAGATCTGCAGAGTGGATAGAGATAATGGCAAATCCTGAGCCAAATGGGGCCGGCATTGGACTGTTTATGAGGGCGGGCCACCCTCCGACCTTTCACACCAAACACAATGCAATGTCCATGTGGCACTCTAAAGTACCAGTTCATTCTATGCTCCATGGAAATCATACAGCCTGCAGCATGCTTCCAATGGATTCACACCATTGTCAGCCAGAGATTGTCCTGGACGCCACAATCCCATCCCATAAGTAACGATCAATTGAATTTTTAATGTCATTGCTCCATGGTGTTTAATTAGTAGGAAAGATACAATTAAATGGAACAAATCTTAATGACTTTAAATCTTTCATTTAAAACAACTGGAATTCATTTGATAGCAGCTTCTCTTGCATAGTAAATTGGTTTACCTATTCCACATATTTACACCCGCTGTATGTTTTCGTTCCTCAAAGAACCCCATCAGATACAGTTACATTGGCTGTGGACAGTTGCACAACATGTTTTTTTTGCCGAACCTCCAAAAGCGCCATTTTTGTGCTTTAAGCCTTGAGATAACCTTTGGTACAATTCGGATCGCCCTTTAAGACACTCCGTATGCGCTCCATAATTTGTCCACAGCAACACAACCAACAAATGTCTCCTGTATAAGAGCAAAAGGAACTAGCACAGAGATTGTGTGTAACATACGGTCCTCAATATATATCCCTTTCCCTGTGTGGGAAATATTAGCCCTGGATTGTAATTCTGAAAATATAATCCTTCCATAGCTTTCACATCAATGTATAACAATGTATGCACAATGTACCACAATGTTAACAATGTATCACAACTGTATAACAATGTATACATGTATCACAATGTACCACAATGTATCACACTGTTAAAAACAATGTATCACAATGTCCCACAATGTATAACAATGTATCACAATGTACCACATGTATCCAACAATGTAAAATCACACTGTATAACCAATGTATCCGATGTATCCACAATGTACCACAATGTAATCACACTGTAATAACATGTATCACCAATGTATAACAATGTATCCCAATGTACCACATGTATAACATGTTCACACTGTATGACAATGTATAACATGTATCAATGTACCACAATGTATACAATGTATCAACACTGTTTAACTAATGTATCAGATGTATCACAATGTAGCCACATGTATACATTTATAACAATGTTATCACAATGTATAAACAATGTATCACAATGTTCGCAATGTATAACAAGGTATAACATGTAGCACGATGTTCAACAATGTTACCACAATGTTCCACAACTGTATAAACAATTATCACAATGTATGACATGTACCACAATGTGACAACAATGTTCACAATGCATCACAATGTGCCACAATGTAACAACATGTATCACAATGCACCACAATGTTTTTCACAATTGCCCACAATGTATAACAATGTACCATAATTTATAACATGTCATGTCACAATGTACCCCCGCAATGTATAACACCGTATCACAATGTACCACAATGTATCAGCAATTTCCATAATGTAATAACAATGTATCACAATGTATAACATGTACCACAATGTAATCCAATGTATACAATGTACCACAATGTACCACAATGTCTCACATGTATCACAATGTATCACAATGTCCCCAATGTCCCACATCCATCACATGTCTCCCAATGTATAAAAATGTATC
Organism: Hymenochirus boettgeri; assembly: GCA_019447015.1. Taxonomy (NCBI): domain Eukaryota; kingdom Metazoa; phylum Chordata; class Amphibia; order Anura; family Pipidae; genus Hymenochirus; species Hymenochirus boettgeri. The sequence goes on from JAACNH010005384.1 coordinate 6,339, forward strand.
ACAATTGTATGAACAATGTCCCACAATGTTCACAATAATACCACAATGGTATAACAAATGTATCGCAATGTTAACCACAGTGTACCACAATTTACAACGGGTATCACAATGTATAACATGTATCTACCAATGTATAACATGTACCACATGTATCACAATTGTATAACAATGTATCCACAATGCGCCACAATGTATCTCATGTATCACAAAGTATAACACCGTGTCTCAGCAAATGTATCAAGTAATCACCATGTACCACCATGTACCCACAATGTGACACAATTTAACAACATGCATCACAATGTATAACATGTATCACACAATGTACCACAATGTAATCACAATGTACCCCCTGTCTAACAACTATCACATTTACAACAATGTATCTCCATGTATAACAATGTTCACGACTGTACACAATGTATAACAATGTACCCACAATGTATCACCATGTATACCATGTATAACAATGTACCACACTGTACCACAATGTAATCCCAATGTCCCACCTTGCATAACATTCTTATCAACATGTATAACAATGTATCACACTGTATCACAATGGTTAAACAAGGTATCCAATTTATCCCATGTACACAATGTAGAACAATTATATACATGTATCACAATGTATCACCATGTACCATCCAAATGTATAACAACATATCACAATGTTCACAATGTACAACAATGTTCTCAATGTATCACAATGTATGCACAATGTATAACAATGTACTCACCACAATGTATAACAATCTATCACAATGTATAACATGTACCCCACAATGTATCACAATGTACAACATGTTCGCATGTATCACATGTATCCAATGTATCACCATTACCACAATGTATAACACGAAACAATCACAATTGTACCACAATGTACATAATTATCTCAATGTTCACAAGGTATAATAAGTATCACAATGTATCACAACTTTATCACAATGTATAACGATGTAATCACTGGGCAGGGACATGTGTAATTTTGGATCGTAGAGATCCATATGTCAGACAGGTAAAAGGGACAGATGGTGGAACACTATACAGGCAATGATGGGCAAATATACAATATTGATACAAGTAGTGTATTGTTCATCTCATCGCTAATAAGAACACCCTGTATGATAATGTAGTGAATAATCCCACTTGCCAAACAAAAAAGACAAAACGCGTTTTCACAATGCCGAAATGCCAGTTTGAGAAACTGTAGATCCCAATTTTTTTTTATATTTTTTTTATTTTAGAAACTCAGAAAAAAATAAAATTCCAAAATTTCATTAGAATCTTTGGAAATTCCATTTGAAAATCTAAAATTCTAATTGGAAAAATCTAAAAAAATTCACATTTTTGGATCCTACATGGTTCTGACCGATTTGCTATTTCGACTTAACGCAGTTTTTCATTTCATTTCTAAACCCGATTGTGAGATTTTGGGATATATTTACTGTATATTACATATACACTGTGTCTGGATTATGACTGTATATTACCAATAAACTGTGTCTGGAATGGATAATTGACTGTATATTACCAATACACGTGGTTTGGGATATTTGACTGTAATTTACCAATACTTGTGTTGGATATATTGACTGTATTCCAATAAACATTGTGATATATTGACTGTATATTCCCAATACACTGTGTCTGAATATATTGACTGTATATTACCAATAACTGTTTTCAGTTATATTAACTGTATATTACCAATACACTTGTCTGGATCTAATTTGACTGTAATATTACCAAATAAACTTTGGTCTGGAATGGATCTATTTAACCTGTATATACCATACACTGTGTTTGATATATTTTTTGTTGACTGTATATTACCAATACACTGTGTTTGGATTATTGACTGTATATTACCAATAAACTGTGTTGGATATATTGACTGTATAATTACCAATACCTGTGTCTGGATCGTTGACTGTATATTACCAATAAACAGTTCTGGATATATTGGCTGTATATTACCAGTGAACTTTTTCGTGATATTGACTGTATATTACCAGTAAACTGTGTTTGATATTGACTGTATATTACAATCCTGTGTCCTGGATATATTGAACTGTATATTACCAATAACTGTTTCTGGATATATGTGAAATGTATATTACCAATACACTGTGTCTGGTATATATTGACTGTAATATTACCAATAAAACTGTTCTGGATATATTGACTGTATATTACCAGATACAACACTGTGTCTGGATATATTGGACCTGTATATTCTCAATCACGTATTTCTGGATTATTTACTGTATATTACCAATCCACTGTGTCTGGAGCTATTGACTGTATATTACCAATAAACGTTTCTGGTATATTGACTGTATATTACCATACACTGTGTCTGGAATGGATATATTGACTGTATATACCAATACACTGGTGTTGGATATATTGACTGTATATTACCAATAACTGTGTTGGATTATCGTGACTGTATATACCTGTGAAACTGTGTTCTGCTATATTCTGTTGTTTACCAATCACTGTGGTCTGGATATATTGACTGTAATATTACCAATAAACTGTTTCTGTATATTGACTGTATATTACTGTAAACTGTTTCTGGATATATTGACTGTATTATTACCAATAAACTGTGGTCTGATATATTGACTGTATATTACCAATACACTGTGTTGGCTATATTGACTGTATTTTACGCATAAACTGGTGTTGGATCTATTGAACTGTATATTACAAAAAACTGTGTTGGATGATTGACTGTATATTTACCAATAAACTGTGTCCTGGATATATTTACTGTATTTACCAATACCTGTGTTGGATATATTTACTGACTTACTCAATAAACTGTGTTGATATATTGACTGTATATTACATACTGTGTCTGGATATAATTGACTGTATATTACCGAATACACTGTGGTTGGATATATTGCCTGTAATATTACCAATAAACTGGTTTCTGGATCTATTGAATGTTATTACCAATAAACTGTGTTGGATTATTGACTGGTATATTACCAGTAAACTGTGTCTGGAAATATGCTGTATATTACCAGTAAACTGTGTCTGGATTAATTGACTGTATATTACCAGTAAATGTTTCTGGATATATTGACGTATAATTAGCCAGTAAACTGTTTCTGGATATATTGACTGTGTATTACCTGTGAACGTGTCGGATATTTGACTTTATATTACCAGTAAACTGTGTCTGGATGATATTGACTGTATATTAACCAGTAAACTGTGTCTGGATATATTAATGTATATTACCAGTAAACTGTGTTTGGATATATGGAACTGTAATATTCCCAGAAAACTGTTCTCTGGATATATGACCGTATATACCTGTGAACTGTGTCTGGATATTTGACTGTATATTACCATACCTGTGTCTGGATATATTGACTGTATATTACCTGTGAACTGTTGTCTGATATATTGACTGTAAGATTAAACCAGTAAACTGTGTCCTGGATATATTGACTGTAATTACCATAAACTGTGTCTGGATATATTCACTGTATATTACCTTAAACTTTTCTGGATATATTGACTGTGTATATTACCATAACTGGTGTGTGGATATATTGAACTGTATATTACCAATAAACTGTTTATGGATATATTGACTGTATATTACCATAAACTGTTTCTGGATAATTGACTGCATATTACCAATAAAACTGTTTCTGGGATTATTGTTGACTGATATTCCAATAAACTGTTTCTGGAATATAGTGACGGTATTTTACCAATAAAACTGTGTTTGGATATATTGCTTGTATATTACCAGTAAACTTTTTCTTGTGATATATTACTTTATATTACCTGTACCTTTGTCTGGATATATTGAACTGTAATATTACCATTAACTGTGTCTTGGTATATTGACTGTATATTACCATAAACTGTTTCCTGGATATATTGACTGTATATTACAGTAACTGTGTCCTGGCTATAGGGACTGTATATTTATTACCAGTAAACTGTGTCTTGATATATGACTTGTATTTACCAGTAACTGTGTCTGGATATATTGACTGTATATTAACCAATAAACTGTGTTGGATATGAATTGGACTGTATATTACCCAGTAACTGTGTTCTGGATATTTGACTGTATTTACCAGTAAACTGTTGCTGGTTCTATTGGACTTATCTTACCAATACATTGTGTTTGGATATATTGACTGCATATTACCAATAAACTTTTTCTGGATATACTGACTGCAATATTACCTGTTGATGTGTCTGGATACATTGCCTGCATATTACCTGTGACTGTGTCTGGATACATTGACTGTATATTCCATAAACTGTGTTTGGATATATTGACTGTATTTACCAGTAATTGGTTTTTCCTGGATATATTGACTGATATACCTTGTGAACTGGTGGTCTGGATTGGGAACTGTAAATTACCTGTTACTGTTTCTTCTGGATATATTGACTGTAATTACCTGTGAAACTGTTCTGGATCCTTGACAGTCTGTATATTACAATTAACTGTGTTTGGATATATTGACTGTATATACCAGTAATTGTTTCTGGATTATTGACTGAATATAACCTGTGAACTGTGTCTGGATATATTTACTGTATATAACCTGTAAACTGTTTCTTGATATATGACTGTATATTACCAGGAAACTGTTGTTTGGATATATTGAACTGTATATTACCCGTAACTGTGGTCTGGATATATTGACTGTAATTACCAGTACTTTTTCTGATAATTGACTGTATATTACCTGTAACTGTTTTGTTCGGATAGATTTGACTGTATATTACCACCAGTACTGGTTCTGGATTATTGACTGTATATTACCAGTAAACTTTTTCGGGATATATTGCCTGTAGATTACAGAAACTGTGTCTGGGTATATTTTCTGTATATTACCAATAAACCGGTGTCTGGGTATATGACTGTAATATTACCAGTAAACTGTGTTGATATATTGACTGTAATATTACCAGTAACTGTTTCCTGGATATATTGACTGTATATTACCAGTAAACTGTTTCTGGGTATATGACTGTTATATTAACCAATAAACTGTGCTGGGTATACATTGACTTATATTACCAGTAACTGTTTCCTGGTTTTAATATTGACTGTATATTACCAGTAACAACGTGTCCGGGATATATTGACTGGTATCTTACCTGTGAACTTGTGTCTGGATATAGGGACATAATTCCAGTAACTGTTTCTAACTGTTTCTTCTCTGACTGGTTGGTTTAGTGTTTTAAAGAGAATTATACCGTGCAATAACTGGCTTATTTGCTCCTCCCACATCATGCCACTGACCATCTCCATGTCTAAGGTTGGGTACATAGGAGGGACTATTTTGCTTTAGCAAGTGCTCGGTTGCTACCAATGTGCTTCGGCCGCCAACTGACCGAAATTCACGTGAATCGGCCGTCGGACGAAAATATCGTCTGTGTGTACCCACGATTGGAGTTCTTCTTTTAATGAAGGAGGGGGAGGAGCTTGAAAACTGTCATTACGCCAGAAAGCAGTTCGTTAATATCTCCCATAGTATTGGGATTGGCTGTTGGTTGAATGGCCCTTTACATGTGATTTTTTTCTTTCTAATAACGAATGTAACCAAGATCCTAGTATCTAATTCCGTTCAAATACATTCCTTTAATTCCCTCCCCAATAATATCGACATCGCTCTTCCTGCCTCAATACCAGGATTTTCTCCTTTTTATCTCCCTGTCTCTTTCTCTCCTTTGAAGTTTAGATCCTGACCGACTCGAGGGCAATAAATTGCGTTCATTAAAACAAATCGCGCTTGATGTTACACGAGGATAACGTGCCGCTGTGCAAGTTATGTCATTTAACGCTGGTAGTGCTGCTAATTGGATGGTAGGGAAAACCACAGAGGATAAAATATTGTGAACACAAACGAACCAAAACCATCAAACACAAGAATAAGAAATAAATTGGAGAACATGGCGCTGTTTAAGGATGGGATATGTCCACTCGTCACCGCCGGAGAACAGACGGGCAGAGATGGCAGACCGACAGGATGACACCTGTTTAAAAACATGGAATCTCCCAGAATTCCATGTTACCCACACTCAAGTCCTATTCATAAGCACAGGTGCAGGTTTTTTAGAACAGCTGAGCCACCCGAGCGACGAGCCATTCACATCCCATTGGGAAGCTGCAATAGACAGCGTTGATTGTTACGTCCTTCCTGCACTGCGCCAGGTCAAAATTGCACCTGGTTTTTGCAAATTGCCCTCTTGCCGTATTCAGGGAGATCAATTCAATGTTCAGAGACTGCAGGGTCGCGCCCAAAACATTAGGAGTTCAGTAAGGATGCTGGAAATGTGCACACAGACACAACGGAATGGTTATAGACTGACCGGTAGCCCTCATTAATCTTAACAAGCAAATCATATGCAGGTCAAAGGTCAGGCAATAAACCCAGCACACATTCAAAAATCATCCGCTTTTTTTTTTTTGCATCTCTCTGTGCTGCTGGATTTTTGGCTGTAGGCTGGCAGGTGGAAGAGTAATGCAGTAAATGTAAATTATTACAGTATTACGACTAGGCTACCCAACCATGCGTTGGCCCAATTGGTCTAGCCACCTAGCGTTGGGCCGATTGTTTGGTGTCGGCATAGACGTCATGCATTTTATTTGTGCAATTGCCCTCATCGATTGTCCAGCCCCCACCCCCCCCCCCCCTCCCCCCCCCCCAAAAAAGAACCCCGCCCCCCCCCCCCCCGGCTTGCGGAATGAGCACCATCACTGCACGACAGACATTAAACACCTTTCTTCTGGTTAAAATAACTGGTGGTTTGACCCACAGTCATTGCGGAGAATATTCTATGTACTCACATATGTTAATTAGTGGAGCGTTTGGTGGGCCACGTAGTAGGGGTCTATGCAATTCCACAATGTTGCTCCAATCAGAGTGGCGTGGCAATTGCACAAAAAATGCTGATTCGCATGCTCCTGCACGAAAGGAGGATCCTGCGTGGGGGCGACAGTACAATGGCGGCCCATATTAGTATGGCAGACCAATCGGCTAACACTACTGTGTGCTTTGTATGGTCAGCGTCAGAATCACAATTAAAACGGCCTTTGGCCCTTAAGTAGGTTTTTCTATGTATCTCTCTGCTTGGGACACACATAATAATGTATGGGGGTAGTTTTTCCTACGGACGGAATTCTAATCATTCATTTTTAGCCCTATTACATTATATAAATCTCATTGTTCTTTTTACTCCCATTGTCGTTAAAGAAGCGTTCAATATGGCTGCGAACTCTCCATTGAGGAATCGTACTGCGTGGGACGTCGGATTCAGCGTATGAATTAAAACAAATCGTCGCTTTTGGTGGTAATTAGTCAAAATCTCATTGTTATTTTTGGGTGACTTCCTCCTTTAATATGATTGGGAATGTTAAGTGACAAAATGTAAAATAGCTAAAACTATAAATAAGATATTAGAGTACATAACGTTAGTAATCAGGACTCTTACTTGTTCATACTTTAATGTTAAGGAGGATATAAAGTGTAATAATAAATAAAGTTTCAGGTGGATTCGCCTTTTACTGAGGGACCCAAAACGCAAGTATTTTTATCATTAGGAAATTCTGTCACGTTGTTCTACATTGATTACTTTGTGTATGAAGCTGCCTCTCTTTCTTTTCCCAAATCCTCTGCTTGTAGCAACACTCGTTCCATGTTGTAGATCCCTACAGAAAGGACCATAGAATTAGGAGATAAGGCTAGAATCAATGCTTGGATGTGTATAAGTCATTTGTCAGAATTTAACACATCCAAAGAAAAGGATATTCCAACTGCCACATTAGCTAAGTCGATCCTCCCGGCTTAGGGAGTGAAGAATTTTCACGTCTGTGGCTCTCACATAGAAAAGATGCCACCAAGCATGCTGGTGAGTTGTAGTATTCCCAAAACATTTTGAGCGGCGGCCAAGGTTGTGATATTGAGGAAGTTGTTTGCAGTGAGCGGCGCTGAGACTTTCATATTCTTATCCTTCAGTGCTCTACTAAAGCTTAAGCGTCATACTAACGCCTTTAAGCCTATATGAGCACTAAAGCGCACTAACGCTTAAAGTGCAGCTACACCCTTAAGTCGTACTAACCTTATAAGCCTCACTAACCATTAACGTCGGTGCACTGAACCTCGTTAAAGCCTCACTAACCTTAAAGTCGCACGACCGCTTAAAGTCGGCACTAACCATTTCAAACCTAAGGCTCTACTTATCATGTCTAAATTCTCCGCATACTTCCGGCAGGCAGGTTCCCTATGGCCGCATTAGCGGGCAACGTAGACGGCTGCCAGTGTTGCCGACTATTGATATATATCCTGTTCCAGTATCTATCCCGGGCACATACTACAACCTTAACAGTTAGGGCGGCTCTGCTGTGAGTGCCAATCTATTTTGTTTGTGGTTTCTTTTCGCTGTTTTGTCGATTGGTCTTAAGCCGGGGCTAGTACTTAGGGGACATCTGTCTTAGATGAAAGCTAAGTGGTAGATTATGGCGTTTGGGTAGATATTTGTTTTGACTGTAGTATTTTCCAGCCTTAGAGCTATCTAGTTATAACTGGTATGGACCCCCATAACGCCCATATTATTATTAGAGTGAGCCTCCATGTAAGGAACTTTTCAAAAAAAAAAAAAAAGGCCGCCTACATGAATCTTGCAAGCTTATTGCCCTGAGTATCAACACTGTTCTTCTTCAAAAGTTATATTTTTTCATAGACAAGAATAATGGATAATCGTTAATATGGAGAACATACTCTCATAATCAATTTTAACTTTTTCCCTTGTCGCAAAGATATTGACATATTGATATATTTCTGCTCGCTCACTAAGCCAAACCCATTTAGACTGACAGACGCCAGATCCATTGGCCCTGTTACTTCATCTTAATCTTTATAGCACTTTGAGTTCTTGTCCAACACTGCCTCTATTAAAACACGACACAGTCAGCCTTGGCAGGGACCAATTATGAAGTGAAAAAAACTTCTACTGTATGCTCGGACCAAAAGAAAATATGGAGATATAAATTCCAGCCAATAGCTTAAAATGGACTTCTTTCTCACGTAAGAAAACTAATGGAAGATTACTCAGTAGCCTATAATGTAGTGGTCTAGTATAGGATTTATTCCTTTGTGAGTAGGGGAGTAGTTACTTTGTACTTTTATAACGGTCACAGGACTCGCCCTGCCTTGCTGACTTCTAATATACCCTTTGATAATTTATCAGCTTTGGGTATAATTATCCCTTATAATTCCTGATGGTATCCAGAGGTTCTCTGACTTGTGTCTGTGTCCTTGTACTTTATATAACTCTGAACTCCTTAGTGAGTCTTCTCTAATGATCCGCTAATTTGACGAGTAGGGGATACATTATCCCTTATAATACCTGATGGTACGTCCAGAGTCCCTGTATACGTCAGTTGTGTCGCTTGTATCCTTTGATATATTCTGTACCAGAACTCTCAGTGCTTCTAATATCCTTATAATTTACAGTATGTTGATACATTATCCCTTATAATACGATGCAGCGTATCCAAAGTTCCCGTGTTGGGACTGTAGGTTTACAATCATGGACCTGAACACTTCTACCGTGCTCGCCTTCTTACTGACCCATCACAGTACCAGACTAGTTAAATCCACATGGACTAACTTAGTTGCAGATACTGACTGTCAGCCTTTATGTCTCATTGCCTCCATCTCCTCTAGACTGTACGGTTCCAATCTGGCCTGGACACTTCTCAACTAACCCTCTTCTACTGACGTTGCCATCAGCAGACCGCTAGTTATAATCGCCCTGACAACTTAGTTACCAGATACTCATCTGTCACCAGATTATGTCTTCATGCCCGCTCCTCTAGACTGTAAGTACAATCTGGACTGACACTCTATCTGCTTCTCTGACCCGTATCACAGACCGACTAGTTAGAACCGCTGGACACGTTAGTTACAGATACGGATCTGTCACCTTATGTCTCATCCTCATCTCGCTGCTAGACTGTATATTTACAATCTGGACCTGAACACTCTACATCCCTCTTACTGACCTCATCATTCGACAGACCGAATAGTTATAATCCCTGACAACTTGTTTACAGTATATCTAAGCTGTCACCTTATGTCCATCCATTCGTCCTCTAGACGTAATGTTACAATCTGGACTGGACACTTCACCTCTTACTGATCCATCACAGTAGCGCGGTCTAGTTTATAATCCACTGACACATTAGTTTACAGATACTGATCTTTCCCCTTATGTCTGCATCCCATCAATCTCCTCTAGACTGTAAGGTTCCATCTGGACGCTGGAGCAAACTTCTACCCGCTTACTGACCCACATCACAGACGCGGAGCCTAGTATAATCCTACTGACAACTTAGTTACTAGATACTGATCTGTCACCTTATTTGCTCATCCTCCCGATCTGCCTCTAGTACTGTAAGGTTAGTCAATCTGGACCTGGACACTTCTAACTCGCCTCTTACTGAGCCTCATCTAGTCAGATACGCCGACTAGTTATAATCCACTGACACCTTAGTTGCAGATACTGATCTGTCACCTTTTATGTCTCGATCCGCCATCCTCCTCTGGAATGTAAGTTACAATCTGGACCTGCAGCTCTGCTACCCCTCTACTGACCGCATCACAACAACCGACTAGTTATAATCCACTGACGAACTACGTTAGTTAGCAGATACTGATCTGTCACCTTATGTCTCATCCCGCTATCCCTCTAGACTGTAAGGTTACTAATGCTGGACCTGACCACTTCTAGCCGCCTACTTACTCGACCTTCACTTAAAGACCACTAGTTATAATCCACTTAGCACGTTAGTTACAGATAGCTCTAATCTGTCTTCATACGCTTATGTCGCATCCCCATGCTCCTCTAGACTGTAAGTGTAAATCTGGACCTGGACGCTTCTACTCCGCGCCCTCTTACTGCCCCATCACAGACGCGCTAGTTATAATCCACTGACACTATAGTTAGCAAGTATACTAGATCTGTCAGCTCTTATGTCTCATCCTCCATATCCTCTAGACTTTAAGGTATCAATCTGGGATGCTCGGACACTTCTTTACCCATGCTACTGACGTCCATCACAGTACCGACTAGTTATAAACCCAGCTGACAACTTATTGTTAACCTAGATACTGATCTGTCACGGCTTATGTCTCATCCCCATCTCCTTTAGACTGTAATGTTAGCAATCTGACTGACACTTCTACCCTCCTTACGACGCGTCATCACAGTTAGCGCGACTAGTTATAAAACCCATCTACATACTTATTTACAGATACTGATCTGCTTCATTTCACTCTTATGTCTCATCCGCGATCCTCCTGCTAAGACTGTAAAGGTACATATCTGGGACTGGTCACGTTCTATACCCCTCGCTTACTTCACCTCCATCAGCAGACCGACTGTAGTTATAATCACTGACTAACTTAGTTTTACAGATTTACTGATCTGTCGAGCTCTTAGTGCTCATACCTCATCTCCTCTAGACAGTAGGTTACCATCTGTACTGGACACTTCTACATCTCTTACTTAACTGACCTCCATCTACAGACCGACTATTATATAATCCACTGACAACTTAGTTAGCAGATAGTACTGGCTCTGCTTGCATCTACACACCTTATGGTCTCATCCCTCCATCTCCTCTCTATACTGTAATGCGTTACAATCGAGCGTGCTGACACTTCTACCCCTCTTACTATAGCTGACCTCATAGCACGTAGTAGCCGGACTAGTTATATGCCACTGACAACATTTAGTTACAGATACTGGGGGATCTTGTCACCGTTCTTATGGCTGCATACCCATCTCTCTAGACAGTAAGTTACAAATTCTGGACGCTGGACACTTCTACCCCTCTTACACTGACACCACATCAGCAGTACTCGCCTAGTTATAATCCACTTACATGCAAACTATTCGTTTTACAGGTACTGACTGCTTCACCTATGTCTTTCATCCCCATCTCCTCTAGGACTGTAAGGTTACAAAATCAGGATCCTGAGCACTTATAAACCCCCTCTTACTTGACGGCTGCATCACATGCCGACTATTTTTATAACCCGCCCCCCAAAACCCTATCTGACAACTTAGTTAACAGGATACTATCTGTCACCTTATGTCTCATCCCCATCTCCTCTATATCTGTAAGTTTACAATCTGGACTCTAGACACTTCTACCCCCTCTTACCTGCCCCGATCATCTAGACCTACTAGTTATAAATTCCACTGACAACTTTAGTTACAGATAGCGGATTCTGTCACCTATGTCTCATCCCTTCTTCTTCCTCTAGACTAGTAAGCTCTTGGGCATGGGGACCCTTCATCCTATTTAGGCTACAGTAATGCTACAAACTTATCACACTGGGGGGGGGGGGAATGCTGCTGACTAGACTTGAATTTTTTGGGCACTTTGTATTACTTGCACTCACTTCCTTGGTATGGTAACATGTATGTTTTCCTTGACGTATATTCATGCAACTGTAAAGGCACCAGCGGAAGATGTTTGGTGCTATACTAAACCACAATATATAAATATAATAATAATACATCTCGCTGAGATTTGAGAATTCTTCTCGTCTCTCGGGTGGAACAAACACTGAGCATGGTCTGAGATCACTGGCTAAGGGATGGGGGCATTAACTGCAGGATATCCTTTGCTGAATGATTTCACCGTGATCTTTGTATTAGAATTACTTAGTAATGACAAGTGGTATTCTTATAATCCATCTATTTCTGGGGCTAGGAACTTGTCAGTTTAATTTCTATTTATAGATTCCTATTCGGCAGTTGTGCTCAGCGTAGGATATAACTGAGTGGCTAATAAAGGGTTAAATATCTATCCCATTAACAACACTAAGGGCCTGAAAATCCCAGCGGCAGGTCTTATCCCTGTTGTGTCCCGTTGTGGGGATCTATATACTCCCTAAGAGTTTTCGAATGGCTGAGCGGTGTTTGGGTCTATATAAAGGTAATAAATTGGATCATTCGCGCTCCAGAATATCCCTGTTATTGCCTCATTTTCACGAAGCTCCCTGCACGCTGAGCGCGAACAGTGTGCAGTAATTCCCCCATATCTAGGTATTCGAGGAACGGGTGCCTAGTAGATTCCCTCATTATCTATGTGTCAAGAACAACCGACTTTAAAAGAAGTAAAATAGGGCAGTTTAGGGCGAATTGTGGGATATTCGGAGGCTGGAAATGAATGTTGAAAAAAAGATTTAGAACAGTTATTTTTTAGGCCTAGGGAGAAGTGTTACAGATGCTCTGTCAAAATGCTTGTCACTTGGTATGAAGATGAGAATGCTATACCGATGATCGCTAGCCTGATACATACAGACAAAACGACAACTTTGCTTAAAGAGACAACTTCACTGAGTAGACTAATGACAAGACAACAAAGCGGATACTATCCGCTCATGACCAGTGCGTTACTGCCATCATGCTATTCAGCTGGCCTATGTAACCTGGCAATCATCCTATGGCATGGTCTGGCCAAAAGGGGGTGTTTCTTGTTGCAAAGTAGAATGGTAAAGGGGTGGAGTCTACTTGCCCTTTTATATATAAACTCTAGCCATGTAAGAGCGCGCGTTAATCATAATGGGCGCTAGATATCTTGAACTGGAGGGGGGTCTTGTTTTTACGTTGTTCTTATTTAACATATAAAAGACAAGTTCTTGGTTCTTGTCTATGTGACACTGAATTTTAATGAAATGACTATATACAAGTATGGGCCTTTAACTCCTGGTTTCTAGTTCCGGCAACCTTCTCAGGCTCGTCTCGAATTTTAAACTCCCCGTTGAGTTAATCACATTGGTATCTGATCACATTGGTATCTGATCACATTGGTATCTGGTCACATTGGTATCTGATCACATTGGTATCTGATCACATTGGTATCTGGTCACATTGGTATCTGTCACATTGGTATCTGATCACATTGGTATCTGATGATTCTGATCACATTGGTACCTGTCACATTGGTATCTGTCACATTGGTATCTGATCACATTGGTATCTGTCATATTGGTTTCTGATCACATTGGTATCTGATCACATTGGTATCTGATCACATTGGT